>PVJO010003360.1:30270-129310 GCA_004026905.1 Hystrix cristata | reverse complement strand
AGATAAAAGGGCGCTTGGCTATGCATCTCAGTTCTTCCTTCCTGTGTGAAAGCTGAGGGCGCCCTCCTCTGTAATCTTTGTATTCCTTCCAACTCAAGGAAGTATGATTTTATGCAGCTGAAATTTAAAAAGTACTTAAGAGATCTAAGTGAAAACTGCCTAACTAGACAACAATTCACTTGAGGCTCAGATGCCAGGAAGCAAAAAAAAAAGAAACTTCATATATTTTTTCCTAAATGAATTAGGTAAGAGCAAAAGGAAAAGATGATTAGGAAACGGCGGTATTACAGCTGTTTTAATCAGCAAAGTCGTTCTTTATAACTGGATGGTCTCCCCGGTCAACCCTCTAACAAAAACAAAGAAATTACTTACAATCTCACCTGTCTTTAAAAAAAGGTGGTTCCTACCTTTCAAGAGGGCTCAGTTTGTCTGCCGTCCTGTTTGGCACCTAATCGTATGGGTCACATTTGTGTTCCACAGGGCACCGTGACTAAAGGTAGACCTGGAAATGAGTAGGAAAGAGGAGCCGGGAGAACGGAAGTCCTGGGGAGCAAGTGGGAGTTGAGGACAGCGGCGGGAGCAGAGGTGGGCAGAGTCCTGGCTACAGCTGTCAGACGCGGGGGTCTCCAGGGGCCCTAGAGGAGCTGTGACGAAGCCACAGAGTCCCCTTCCCAGCAGTGAACATTTTTTGAGAGCACTGATTTTTATTTCAAAAGGATGTATTTACTATCATAGAAGATTAAAGCAATAAGGGAACCCCAGTTAATTCAGGAAATATTGAAATAACTATAAAATGAGTCAACCAAATTAATACCAAGTATGCAAATTGGTTAATTGAAAGTATTGATTTCTAACAGAAATAATGGGGGACCTCACTTTGTACTCTCTCACTTTCCTACTTGGGATTCATTATTATGGTAACAGAGAATGAAAACTAAATCTGAACTACCCACACTTTGCCCCTGCTTATTTGGGAGGAGAAAGAGGGTGCTTGGTTTCAGGGTGGGTTCATTCTTGTTCTCATCAGGGTGATGGCCGGAGCCGGAGAACCAGAGTCGAGGGGATCCCAGAACACTGCACACCAGACAGGGAGCAAGCTCTTGGGGCGGCGAGGGAATAACGAGCAGGAAAAGTATTGGGAGCAGGGAGAGGTGAGCTAACGTAGGGACTAGGCCAACAGTTAACCAATAGACACTGTCGCTAGCTCAGTGTCTGCAAACAGAAGTGCTTCCCAAGTGCTTTCTACACCTTTAAATTGTTTACAAACGTTGCTGTATCCTGATGATACACACAGAGCAGAGATAGCAGTTCACACAAAGACAGCCACAAACCTGAGTGTGGATTCGTGCAGCTGTCTGGGATGGGGAGGGTTAGGCTCAGGGCTGGGGTGAGCCTCCCGCCAGGTGACAGAAAGTCTGGGTTTATGGGCTTTCAGACCTTGGGCTGGGCAGTATTTTTTCTCCATATTTTTTTATGAGTGCAGATTGGTTATACAGATTAATGGGCCACAGTTTGACAGATTGGAACATGCACATAACATATTTTAATCATTTTGGGTGGTCAGTAGTTTTTATTGCTTAATTTCTGAACTGGAGAAATACCTAATTTGCCTGAGAGTCAGTGGATTTGCTCCTAGTATCTTTACTTTTAAATTTTATGGTGTTATAATTTTAGAATGTTTTGGATTGAATCATGTTTTACTAGCATAGTCTTTTTGAGGAGACAGACTTGGATTCAAATTTTTTTTGCAATACTTTTTTGGAAGGTAGTGTCAAGAATGCTACTTAGTATGTCTCACTTTCTGTCTTCTATTTTATAAGATAGGGGATACCTCATAGTTTATAAAGTACTTAGCATGGTTCCTGGCCCATAGAAAGTCTCAATACATGGAGAGTATAAAAACAAACACATGTATAACCCTAAGCCTGAGATATTTCGAATTCATCTCCAGGAAACCCAAGAATTCCAGGCACTTTGGTCTAACAAGTTTGTCCCGATGTATGAAATTATGTTTGTGAACCTATTTGGTTCTTATACATGATAATCTGTTTCCCTTTATGCAGATGGCGATGCATTTGTACAGATTTATTAAGTTTCTTTCTACTTGAAAGCATGATTCCAAATTCATCGTAAGAACAAAATAAAATTGTTACCAACCTTCAAAAATATAAGTTGGAATACTAGACACTTCTGTAACCTGCATATTGGTAAACTTATTCTCCCATCTCTCTGAAGTGAGCAGATGTGGCAGGATTATCCATTTTCACGTACTCATCAAGTCGATGGACACTTCCGGGGTCATCTCTTCACCCCTCCCCTTCTTGGTGAGTGTCGCTGGAAGTTACACCAGCATCAGGGGCCAAGCTGAGGGCCAGGTGAGGTGGGAAGAATCCCTGCGGTCTGTGCGGCCCTCAGCAGCCGGGCCAGCCCTTGGCAGAGTTCTAGAGAGGATCAGATTCATGCTTTCTATTTCCTACTTCATTACTTGCTCCAAGTTTATTTAAAGTATTAAGTAAACCAATTATTTTGCTTAATGATATTGTTTAAGTAGCAAATAAAACATTTACTGATAAGGACTTATAACTCATTCTGGGGATTGTTTTTAACTTTTAATTTTGAAGTAGTGTTAGAATGGCAAGAAGTTAAAAAAAAATACTGTAACAGGTCAGCTTTCCCTAATGGTGAAATCTTATACAACAATGGTACATTACCCAAACTAAAACATTAACATTGGTACAACACAGTTAACTCGATTGCAGAGGACTTTCTGAAGAATGAACAAATATTCATGGCTAAAAGGAAATAGTTTCTGAATCTTAACACCCCGTCTCTCCGCATACCCCCCGGTCTTTGGATTTGTCCCATTGAATGGTTCTCCTCGATTAACTTGTGGTCTCCTCCACTCTGTCCCTTCAGAGCAGGGATTGTGCTGCAGTCTCCCTTTGTTCCTGTATTCAAGTTCGTGCACTCGGAAAATATTTTTGGTTAGCAGAGTCACTAGTAGCTGTGTAAGTCCCACGGCTCTATTATATGGCCATCTGTATTGAGAATGACCACAGTCCAGGGAAGAGAGCCTGCAACCAGAAGCATTACAATCTTGGCGTGAATTAGCTTGAACACTGTGCCAAGCTACTGAACGGCCCCGGGTCGTGCACTCCTGGTGAGTCTCTTTGTGTTTACATACTAATTGGGAGGATCAAGGTGGCAAATTTTGTGACGAAGAGCCACATACAGGGGTAAAGGACTTGGTTGGAATTTTATAAACTAAGGCTCCGAGATGATAAATTTAAAATCCTGGAAATGAGTACATGGTGGTGCAGCCAAGCACCTGAACGCAGGTGTCGTCCGCGGCACCTCACTGCTCACACCGGATCATAGAAGAGCGGATAAAAAGAAGCAGAGCAACAGTCACCAATCGTGGGGTAGTGGCGCAGGCACAAGGATTTGCCCTTCTGTGTGGTAGTCGACGTCCCTTCCTACGTGCACAGGAAATCCTCACTTAGGCAAGACGTGGGTGATGACCACACTGAAGGTCAGCCAAGGTTGTGGGTTGCTGCTTGTCATTTCAGGGGTCCTGGCCACGTGCTCCCCCAACCCTAACACCCAGTTAACACCGTGTAGCCTGCAGTCTTCCTCGCCGCACTCTGAGGCAAGTGTTGAGGCATTTGCCCCTGTGCAGGGTAGGGGCGGGGGAGAACTCAGAGCTCTCACGAACTCGTATTGCCTCCTCGGATTTCCTTTTTAATAAGAAAAGATCAAGGGTTTTGACATCATCGCCATCATCGTCATCGCCATCATCATCACACCATCATTCTATGTTTCTGCTCATGAAAACAATTTCTCACTAACAAGAGGGTATATGTTAGCACAGAATTTTTTCACTAACCTGAAATGACTGTAGTAACACATTAGCCAAAACTGCTTCTCAACCTGCCCCGAACACCTTTTATAAACCCTGAATTCTTCAAACCAGAAAGTCCATTTTAAATGTTTTCCTTTGGCTTATTCAGTCTATTCAAAATTTCATTGAAATGAAATCAGGGATGGTAAATTTTGCCATTGATTTAGGAAGCTTCTGGTTGTAAATGTCAAAAGCTCTGGTAGATTAAACACTGGGTTATAATTAGAAACATTCAATTTTTGGTGGTGATTTGTAGTTTGAATTTTTCTCTCCTCCTAAAGAAAATGAGAATATCAGTAATCAAGATTAAAGAGCGAGAAAGCTAAGACTAGCATGTTTCTGGAGAATTTGAAGTTTCATTGATTTTGATAGAGTTCCCCACCTTTGGCCAAAAGGCAAGGGGTGCCAAAGAGACAAAGGAAGGACAGAAAGGGAAATAAAGTCACTTTGGTGTAGTACATGCTATTGGCATTAAGAGACAGTGCTGAAAGTTATCATGACTTATTACTCCTCAATAGACAATGTTAGTGTAAACAAAAGGGATAGAAGAACATAAACTTTCTTGTGAGATCTAAATTTGTTGATGCTAAGCACAAAGCCCTGGGTTCAATCCCCAGCAAACCCTGCAAAAAATAAACTTGTTGACATTCACTTTCCCAGAATCCTAAGGTACTAAAGGTCCTCAGAAAGTTTCTTTGCTTGATTTTGACTTGCTCATTGTTTATGACCTAAGAAACAAAAACATTTTACTTCTACCTAAATAATACAATTCAGACAAAGCTTGATGTACAATTCTTCTTTCCTTTGAATTTCAAACAAGATTTTTGAATAAACCAGTACATACAGAGAGAAAGCAAAATTTGTCATTATAGATAAAAGTAAGATGTTCATTTTGATCTCTTCGTGTGTCTGTGGTTTTCATTGCTTTTTCTTTCAAAGATCAGGGAGGAATCTTGCTAAGCAAAGAGTTCAACGAGTCGTTTCTGCGTGGATGAGGGTGGCCACCTGTAATACCAAGTCCTAGAGGATGGCAAAGCTGCACAACTACACAGAAATGAGACACCTATCAGGACTTTCCCACATGTTTCAGTGGCCATAATCCTTGGACACAGTATCTTTAAGGACTGGTACTCTTTCAGTATTATAACCTTGCGTGTGCTATGTCTACACATCTGTTATTATAAAGCATAGGTTTACATGACATACTAGTCTTGATTAAATATTATGACAAGACCCAAGTATTTCATATAAATACATACTAGAAATTTACTAAGAAGAATAATTCTGAAGTTAGATGACAGTTTTATCAGAAAATACATTTTAGCTTAAAAGAATAAGTGGCAGAAATGAACATTCATACAGATAGCATGTACTGTACACATTACTTGTGATGATTTCACACAATGCTAAGGAATATGAAATTAGATGCCAAGAATACTCACAATATTTTCCAATCATTAAGATGTAGACGAAGACAGGACCAGATGTCATTTCCTTCTCTCTGATCAACTGATTAACGAAAGTGAATAAAATTTGCTCTTGGTTTCTGAATCGCGTACAGCCTGCAGTGGTTGCCTGCTATTTCTGTCTGCAATCTTACCAGCTAAAAAGCAGTCCTGGCTTCTCTCTCTCTCTCTCTCTCTCTCTCTCTCTCTCTCTCTCTCTCTCTCTCCATACCCTTGTCTTTTTTCCTTTCTCTGTCTCCGGATCCCTCCTCCCCGCCCACCTTCTCTAAAAGTCTTAGTTTCAGTATCCCTGTTCACATGGACGAGTAAACACACACACGCAGAGACACACCCACACACACAAACACAGCCAAAGCTGAGCAGTGAAGAAAAGTTTCAGACAGAACTCACGGGCGCTCCCTCACCCTGAACATCTAGTTTCCACGTACTGTGATGGTGTCCAGATAAGAGCATATGTCAACACTGACAAACGTCTGAAGTGACCAAAGTCACTCGACTAGAAAGAAATAACGTTAGAGATAGCTCTCAATCAAAAACAAAACAAAGCAACCAAACATTTCTCCCCTGTGATGTGGTACTAGGAAAAGAGCAGAGCTACACATGCTAAAATGTCTCTGTGAAATTAAATGTAAGGCAGGAATTAAAACGTAACTATAGCTCTCTTTTATAATCTGTGCCTATTTGGATAATAGGATATGACTCAAATTAAAATACAAACAAAAAATCTAAACTTCCTTCGAACCCTTGAATTTTGCTACGGTGGTGACTGGCCTGTGATGGAGGAGCAGAGCCGTTCGGGGTTTGGATTTTAGGGACCTCGCCCCTCTCGAGCTGGGTGGGTGTTGGGTTGCGCGCTGGTTTCCGAGACACTCTGCTGTATCTGGCAGGACTATTGTGGGGTGACGGCATGATCCCTGCAGGTCCAGCGCAGGGAGCAGGTCCTGTGTGATTTCTACATGGCGGCCCTCAGGAAAAGCACACAAATTCAAAGAACATTTCTATGGAATCTATTTCAAAACCAGATTATGTAATTCCTACTTTGTGACTCGATAAGGTATTTCTAGAACAAATTGGTAGCACCTTGGCATGTCTGTGAGGTTTCTGCTCCCTCCTTGTAGATTCCTGTAATTTAAACTATGATTCTTTATCTCTGTGACTTCAATTTATTTCTAAATAGATTGATAAGCCTATTTCTAAATAGTGACTAAAAGGTCATATTAACACCATCCTTTCCTCTCATAGATACAATTAATTCTATATAAAGAGAAATTTGGCACACAAATCCTTATTCATTTACCAGTAGATTTATTTAATGAAGATGATGTTCTTTTGGTAAAGATATTTATGGTTAACTGAATTTAAATGCCAATTAAATGTTTAACGTTTTCAATAATACTAGAAATGCTTTAAGATTGCAAAGGTGGTTCACAGATTATTTAATGTTTTAGAAATTCTGTTGAGAAATACCGAAGGGTGCCGTGGGGTGCACGAAGGGCAGTATCCGAAGGGGCACTTGCAGGAAGCCACTCAGTAATAAAGCTGAGAAGCTTGTTTGGGAGTTGTCCCCATTCAAGGCCAGCAATCGATGCAGAGGTTTTCAAAGTCACTCCGGCATCACCATGCTAGCTTTGATTTCGTCTGAGTGTCTACCATAGGTGTATACATTAGTGGGCCAGTAACCAGGAAGTACTTTGTAATTAAGTATATTTAACCTGCTCAAATTAGTGCCGAAGTTCAAAATCGCTTCTCATTTTATTAAGAATATAATGGAAGGAATAATTTTTGTATTGGTTTTCTCAAGATGCCACTTCTTTCTCATACTTGCCAAATGCACAGGATCTGGAATATTGGCTTTATGTAAATCCATATGCTGGTGAAAAACCCCCCCGAGTGTGCATAGAATGCTCTGTTCATTTGCAGCAGGTACGCTGGGTACCTGGGCTGGGAAGGACTGTTCTTGGCCTCCGGCATGCTCAGCAGCATCCTTGGCTTCTACCCTCTGATGCTGGAAGCCCTGGGCAGCTGTGACAACTAAAGGTGTCTTGAGACACTGAAAAATGCCCCTCCAGGGAGCATAATCACTCCTGGGTGAGAACCACAGCATGGTTGCCAAATCCTCCCTTGCATAATGTTTATTTATATATTGATTTTTAAAATCAGATTATTGAAGTAGAATTCTTTTTAACTAAAATTTGAATTAAGTTTTTTCCTCTCTCTTATTTTGCAGTTTGAAGACATACATTAAAACAAACAGATGGTGTATGTTTCTACCCTTCGCTTCCTTAACACACTGTTCAATTACACACTCGCCCCAAAGGTGCAAGGCGAGAGAATCTGGGAGGTCGGTGCTTCACCTTGGCTGAGGATTGTCCGAGTTTTCTATCCTAGATTGGATGCTGGCATTGGCTAATAGAGCTGGCACCCTTTATTATCTTGGAGTCTCATTTTAAAACCTTATTGAGACTCTCTGAACAATAACAAAGCCTCCTATTTGAAAGTTACTCCTCATAACAACCCGGTGAGTCAAGCCAGATAAGTCTAATTAATCTGCCTGCACTGTGTGGATCTACAGCAACCTGTACCTCATCTACCACCCACAAGTGCTTTTGCCCCTGCTTCTGAATCACCCAGGAACAGCCATTCTATTAAATTTTTTTTTTTGACTGTAGATCTCAGATTTACCAGTGCAAGAAGCTGGTAAAATCTCAGCCACAGCCCTGTGATGTAGAGATATTGAAGTCATAGTTCACCAGCCATAAACTAAGAACATCAAGAGTCATTCATCGGCAAAGTACATGCTGTCAAATTGTCTATCCCGGGGGTCGACTTCTACTTGACAGCTGTCAGTCAAGCAAGACTCTAGAGGAACTCATTTCTGAATCACATCAAAAGCAATTGTAGCTGTTTTGATTGCATTAATTAAGCAGTTCTGAGATGAAATGACTTTTGCAGAATAATAGTCAATAAAATTTTCAATTAAAGCAGAGCAATTGATAGGTGTAGATATTTTAAAAGATGTTTATATCCTAGCGAAAGAATTTCATCCCAGATGAAAAGTGACCAGAAATAAAATCTATGTCATTTTAGCAGAAAATGAATTATTAAATGGTAAGCTACTTCCCAACCATGTGTTGTCATATGTCCCTATTAGGGATATAATAGGGACATACATAGAATTTTGTGTCTTTCTATTATCTGTCATCTATCTATCTCTCTATCTCTCTATCATGTGTCTATCTCTCAATCATCTATCTATCTCGATGTATCTGTCATCAATCTACTCATCATCTTAGTCAATAAATACAAGTTACGTTGATGGCATTTTTCTTTTTTTCTTTTTCTTTCTTTTTTTTTTTTTTTTGTGGTGCTGGGGATCGAACTCAGGCCCTTGTGCTTGCAAGGCAAGCACTCTAATCACTGAGCTAAATCCCCAGCCCCTGATGGCATTTTTCAAGTGCGAATTTTGTGCAAAACTCAGTATTACTAACCTTGGTTCTTTTAGATCATTGTGATTGAGAACATTCAAGTTGTAGGCTCATTCTAACTAGATTGCGGCTGCCTGGTTTGAGACTGACAGTCCATAGAAGCGATATGGTCTGTTGAACGGCGGCGGATGGGCTCTGGAGTTGGTTCTTGCTGATTCCTGTCTGGTGGCCATGCTCTCCGTGAGCAGCATCTTCCCCCCTTTCCCCCATGGCGTGCTCAGGCATTATAGTTAGGCTTCGGCTCCTTTGGATTTGCTGACTGCACTGCAGCTCAACTGCTGTAACAGAAGACTGGCCCCTGAGCTCCACGTTACTTGCCTCCGATCGCGTTTGCTCTTCGCCCCGTGGGATAAGCCCTGTAGGCGATTTAGTGCTCTTTGCCAAGCCTAAAATCCTGGTGTTCTCCCCTCGAGGCACTATCAGTCTGCTGCTGCCCTCTCTGCGTGCTCCGTTTGAGACAATCTGATTTATACAAGGCATCTCTCTTACGTGGTAGAAGGCAGAGTAAATTATAAAAGTAAAAGGGACTCATTCCAGAAGTGAGTTATAATCCCAGATCAGTCACTTCGAAGCTCTGGTCTTTAGATACCTCACTTGGAAAACAGATAGTTGATCATTGAGATGCGTTCGCACAATTTAATAGGATAATGAAATAAGATACTTTGTGGTGAAGTAATTTGTAAACTAGTTGTGGAGAAAAAAATGCATATACATGAATTGCCTAAAGCATTTTTAACCAAATATTTCAATTGGTTAAACTGATACCAAGAATATAATGTATTAAAAGAGGTAAGAAAGGACATTGAGGAGAGTGGGAAGAGCCAGGTAGGGCCACCGAGGAAGGTTTTGCAGGGAAGGAAAGCTGTGCGGTGAGTGCAGAAGACAGAGAAGGACGTGGACTTAGGAAGAGCAATGGGAACAACTTTTCATATCAAAGATGAGGAAGTGCAGAGAATAAGCATGTGCAAGCAGTAGGTTGGGATGGGCCTGTGGCCAGAAAATAGCATAAATGGTATCAGGGAGCCATGAGGTAATCAGTTGCTGGTGAGTGTCAGACATTAGACTGATTAATTTAGAGAGTAGAAAATAAGATACGAAATTCGATATCAAGTCCTGGGCAATTGTGTAATATAGTCAAAAGGAGGAAGATTGGCCTTCTGCCCACGTGATGTAAAAAATGAGCAAGAGCAGAGACTTCAGTCAGGGAGATGCGGCTGCTGAGTACCATGTGTGTAAGCGAGCCGTGATCTGGCGTGACTTGAAGGCTCGCAAACGTAACACACAGAAAGAACAAAGCCTTCATGGTGCTTAATCATGGCCACACACTGACTTTCTATTGTGTTCCAATAAACATATGTTGCAAGCTACATAAGCAGTTTTAAATGTTTGAGAAACCACATTTAAAAAGTTAAAATAAACAGGAGAAATAAATTTTCAGGATAGATTTTCAGGATAGATTTTATTAACCCAATATATCCCAAATATTAGCATTTCAATGTATAATCATTATAAAATCATTGAGATTTTCTGTTCCTTTTTTAAAAAGTGGATTTGAAACTTAGTCTGTATTTGACACGTGCCACACATCTCAGTTTGGACTGGCCACATTTCACGTGCCCAGTGGCCCTGTGTGACTCCAGGCTTCTCTACCGGACAGAGTAGCTCTAGTGAATAGTGCAAGAGGTTTCAAGATTCCATCAGGCTTTATTTTGTCCTACTAAAATAAACACGGAATGCTACATGTATAAAGCTTTGTACTGTTTCAGTAGTCTTTAGACCCGATGAGCAACTAAAGCCATAATTTCCATAATCAAGTCAAATTTTAATAAAAACTGTGGGGATGATGTAATGTTGTCAAACTTAATTTTGTCAAGTAAAAACATTAATAGTAATGACAGTAGCCTAGCGTTTATCTTTTACTGCCACCAAACTAGGAAAGATGATTTTCCAACGCAGATAGTCCTCTACATTGAATACATTTGGTTTCATTAAAAACGGTTGCGTTGTCTTTATTTTTCTCATTTCACTATAGATGAGTAAAGACTTCTCCAGGTCATATTTGGGGACCATGATGCGGGAACCACTGATCTAGCCCAGGCTCAGGGGCTTTCACAGTATAAATGCTGTAAAATCCTGGAAGGATGCAGAGACCTCAGCTTTGTAGCTCTCTGCTAGCTATTAGCCACGGTCAGGTCATAGCCCACGAATCTGACCAGGATGCTCTCGGGAGGGAATGTGGGGGGTTGTAGGTGTCCATCTCAGAATCTGCTGGACTCTGGAACCCTTTGTTTGAAGACATGTATCTCAGCTTCTGCTTCTGCTTCAAGGCAGGGGATAAGTCATGCAGCAGAGTCAATATGCCATCCAGCGCCTGGGCCTACTGCAGTGATTGGCACTTGGTGGAGGAGGCGACTCACTGGTTGTCCTGTGGGGAATGTTGGAGAAAGGCTGGGAGATCAGTGTTTTCTCATTTTTTAGTGCCTTGCAGGTCAGAGTTAGTTTTTGGTCAGTATCATCACATGACCTACAGTAAACTTCAGAAAAGGTCTCCCTTAACAAAGGTGTTTGTTTTTCCATTTTGCTTTTAGAAAGCCTGTCAGTCACAAGAGACTACGTTATGCTGTGATAAAATACAACCACAGCCCCCAGTTACTTAAAAGAACAGGTTTGTTTCTTACTCACAAGAGCATCCGGTCAGCAGGGGCTCTGATCACTGCCGCCGCCCAGGCACAGGGTTGATGGAGAGTCCGTACGGACAGGAGTCCATGACCAGGCTGTGAGGTGGATGGCACCCTGGCTCTTGAAGATTCTCCTGGAAGTGACAGCCATCGCGTCTGTGTGCATTTTGCTGCCCTCACTTCAAAGTGAGTAGGGGAGAGAAAGGTGACACAGCTCTGCCTGGAGGGAGGAGACCCAGGAATCTTTCACTGAGCAGGAGTTACGACAGCCTAGTCTGTCATCCAGGCCACCTGTAGACATAATTCACCAACCACCTTTCCAAGGGAGACACTCTCAAATTACACCCAGGTACAGAGCCAAGCTCATGTGCTGGGCCGTGGGGCAGGGCACGGGAGGTGGTTTCTACAGGGTTGAACTAACAAGACAAGTGATCCACCCCAATTACGATAGTGGGACAGGCTCAAAATCTGTACAGCAGGCATTCTCATCAGGAAGAGGAAGGCCGTCCGGCATGGTGGTGCACCCTGTAGTCCCAGCACTTTGGGCAGCTAAGGCAGGAGTATCTCCAGTTTGAGCCCGGTCTGGGCAACTTAGTGACACAGTGAGGTCCAGTTTCAGAGAAAAAAAAGGGGCCTGGGATATAGCTCAGTGCTGAGACCCTGAGTTCAATTCCCAGTACTACAATGAATAAATAAATTTAAACACGAAAAGGAAGGGGAAGCCGAGGAGGAACCCTGCAAACCACTGTCTGTAGCACTCCTGGGGAGAGGGGGCGACTCTCCCTCCCCTGAAGATGGCGAGTCTTCCTCACTTAGGCCAGGTCTGCTTGTGGGAAGGAGCCGCCCAAGAGCCACTCACCCTGGACCCGGTCAGCAGGCTGCAGGCTACTTCCTGTGCACTTACCTGCGTGTCCACCTCTAATGTGGCCGTTGAAGAACATTCCCTTTGTGTGGTCTGAGTTCACAACGTCTTATCTGCCTTCAGGTCACACTCATGGTTGTTTTACAAATAAAACAAACTTGGTCATTCGAAGAATTCTTTATGTCAGGCTAATAGTCTTTGTCCAGATCTCTCAAAGACTGAGTTGGTTTCTTATTTCTTTGATTTAAGACAGTTTCATGTGTCAATAGCCAGCCACCTCTGGCTACAAAAATGTTACACTTTTCAGAACAGTTTTGCAGACCTAATTTGGCTATTTGCTCTGCTGGCCCCTCCCGCGGAGAAGACGGCTTCTGTCTCCCTTCATTTACACACCGAATTCCAGGGCAATTGATCCTGTTAAGGTTTGGTCGGACAGTTACTCCCTTCACCTTCACTCTAAGTCATTTGTGGGGTTGAGGGGAGGTGCAGACCCACACGGCAGTTTGCCTTTACCCGTCCAGGTTCTAGTGCCTCCGAGATTTTAACAATAGGTCTAATGACTGTAGCCTCAATTGGATCCTTACTGCAAGGCTGGCTTTGATTGGCCTTTATCGCTAAGAAGATTTTTCAATTTTATCTTTTACTAGTAGTTGAGAATAAATTGCAAAGTAGGTCTTCCAACATTGCCAGTTCTGAATTTCTAGACTAATTTATTTCTGCAAACTGGCCAGTTCTTTACTAAGCTTATTTGTTTTTGGTAGAATCCCTGTGAATTATGGAAAACAGCAAATACCACATGGTACTAAATTTCTATAATTTCTTGTTCTAGGACTATAAAGTCATTAAGTACATCATATGTAGGGGAACAGTAACAACAAATTTCAAAAAGTTGAGAAACATGTATCACATTTCCTAGATCTGGAAATAATGTAAAGTAGATACCCAAAGCCAAGACAAGTACTTTCTTCTTTGGTGCCGTATTTCATTCAGATATCGAATTAATGGTAGAGATTTAGCTCTGCCTGCTCGGACTGCCTAGGTGGTGACTTTTACGTTTAACTAATTCATTAATCACTCTGCAGTGCTGTGGGCTTCGTACATGCTAGGCCAGCACATTGCCACTGAAATACACTGCTGGGCCCTTTCAAAGTCATCTGCTCGTGCGTCGTCATCTCAATTTGTCTGGAGCACAATCTTGCTATGTATTTTTTAAAAATTGAATTTATTCCCTGTGAAGTTTTTAAAAGAATCCTTTCGATGTTTTTGTTTTCTTATTTTTTTAAAAATCAGTGATTATTAGTAATACAAAATAGTGAGATTCATCATGTTATATAGTTTACCCTCTAGCTTCCTGTGATTTCTTAATCTTCTTTCTCTCTCTCTTTCTTTCCTTTGAAAACATGTGGTGAGTTATGGTGAGTTAACTTTCTAAGACTGATTTATTTCACTTAACATGGTGGTCTCCGCTTGCATCCATTTTTTTGTAAGAGAAAGAATTTAGTTCTTTATTGCTGAATAATGTTCCATTAAGGAGATATATATATATATATATACGTACAACATTTCTTTATGAATTCATCAGTTGATGAGCATTTAGGCTGTTTCCACAGATTAGATATTATGAGTCACATTGTTATAAACACTGTATGTAGGTATCACTGTAGTATGTTGTCTTTCACTCTTTCTATAATATAAGGAAGGAATAGCTGAATAAAATCATGTATCTAGTTTTAGTTTGTTTGGTTTTTTTTCTCTTTTTTTGAGAAATCTCCAAACTGATTTCCATAATGGCTGTGCAAAAATTTACATTACCACCAATGGTATGTAGGATTCCTTTTCCCTTGGATGGTCAGTAATATTTACTGCTTTTCGTATTCTTGATGGTAGCCATTCTGACAGGGATGTGATAGAATCTTAATGTAGTTTTGATTTGCATTTTCCTGGTGGCCAAATATGTTGAATGTTTTAAATATGCTTATTGGCCATTTGCGCTTCTTTTGAGAATTATCTGTTTAGTTCATTTGCCTGTTTATTGATTGGGCTATTTATAATTTTGGTGTTTTTTGAGTTCTTTATATATTCTAGGTATTAATCCTTCATCAGAATAGTAGCTAGCAAAGATTTTTTTTTCCCATCCTGTAGATTGTCTTTTTATTCTGTTTATCATTTCCATTGCTTTTGGAAGCTTTTTAATTTCATTTTTGGGTTCTTGTTTTTTATTTCCTGTGCCATTGGATCTTACTCAGGAAGTCTTCAGCGTGCCTGTGGCTTCAAGTCTTCCTGCTGTGCTTTCTGCCAGTGGTTTCAATGTTTGCTGCCTTATGTCTGGGTCTTTGGTTCATCTCTATTTGATTTTAGTGCATGGGGAGGAAAAAGTGTCTGTTTCAGTCTTCTGTATATGCCTAGTAATTTTAGTATGTTGTTTTGTGTTCTGCAACTTTACTGAATTTATTCGTTGGAGTCTTTTAAGTTTAAAAAAGTGTGATCAAAATGTACAGTGAATGTTTAACTGAAAACATTATTACAGCAGAAGGCCCACTGCTATTAATCTGCCTCAAACACTCCTCTTCATGTGGAACACACTTACCTCATTGTTCTTGCCACTTTGGGGAGCAGTTCCAGAAGTCCATTTTCGAAAGTGTTTTACAAGATATTATAAAAAATACACTGAATGCTGCTGCCCAATGCCATCTGAAGCAAATGCTGGCTGGTAAAGACATTATGTTGTGACCTGATCCACTTTAGTCACAGGATCTGGCATCGTGTGACTTCTGGCTCTTCTCCAAAGTCAGAGTGATCATGAAGGGCAAATGTTTTGAGTCAGTTCAGGATGTCAAGGCAGCCACATCAGTGTGACCAAAGGCCTTCAAGACAGAGGACTCCACAACTGCTTCAGGAGGCAGAAGAATGACAAGTGTGTTCGAAGTGAGGGGGAGTATTTTGAGGACGATTTATGCAACGTGTCTTTTACTGTAATAAATGTTTAAAAATGTAAACATTCACCCTATTTTTCAATCACATATCATATATCAGATCATGTCCTCTGAAAACAGGGTAATTTTACTTCTTACTTTCCAACGTGGATGTTTTCTTTCTTTCTTTTTTTTTTTTCTTCTTCTTGCTAATTATTCTGGCCAGGACTTATTGCACTACACTGAGTGAAAGTAAATTTTTTACTACTGAATATGGTATTAGCTATAGGCTTGTCATATATGGCTTTAATTATGTGAAGGTACATTCTTCCTGTACCTAATTTGTTGAGAGTTTGTTGAAGTTGGTTTGATTTTGTTGAGATTTTTGCATTTATGTTTGTCAGGGATATTGGCCATATTTAAGATCTTGAATGTCCCTCAAAAGCCCATGTGAGGAAGGCTTGGTCCCCAACATGGTGCTTTTGGGAGGTGGTGGAAATTTTTAGAGGTGGGGCCTAGTGGGAGGTTTTTAGATCATTGGGCATGTGCCCTTGAAGGAGATTGTGCAACCCAAGTGTCCTCCTTTTGCTCTCTTCTGTTTCCTGGCACTGAGGTGAGTAGTTCTGCTCTGCATGCCCTCCTGCTAGGATGTGCTGCCCTACCACAGAGCCAAAGACAGTGGAACCAAAGTTTATGGACTGGAACCTCTTTAGAAGCTTGGGGATTGACTTGGGTATTTGTTACAGCAATGAGAAGTTTACTAACATAGCACATACTTTTCTTCTCTTGTAGCATCCTAGTCTGGCTTTGGCATCATAGCAATGCTGATCTCAAGATGACATTGGAAATGCCCTCTCTTCCTCCATTTTTTTGGAAGAGTTTGAGGATTGGTGTTAATTTTCTTTAAATATTTATCACAATTCACCAGTGAAGACATTAAGTCCCGGGATTTTCTTTTGTAATTTTTAAATTACTGATTCAGTCTCCTTACTTGTTATGGTCGGTTCATGTTTTCTTTTACTTCATGAGTCAGTCTTGTTTGTTTCCAGGAATTTCTCTACTTTTTAGGCTGTTCAGATTGTTGGTGTACAATTATTTATAGTAGCCTATTATGATCCTTTGTATTTCCAGTGATAACTGTGGTAATACCACTTTTTATTTGAGTCTTTTTTCTTAGTTTAGTTGAGAGTTGCCGATTCTATCTTTTCAAAAACCAACTCAATTTTGTCAGTCTTTTAAGCTGTTTTTCTGGTCTTGATTGCATTTATTTTTGCTCTCATCTTTATTATTTTCATTCTTCTAACTCTGGGAAGTAAAGGAACAGAGTTAGGTTGTTTGTTTAAATTGTTTATTTGCTCACTTTCTTTTTCCTAAATGTAAGTGGTCATTATGTTAAATTCGCCACTTAGAACTCCTTTTGCTGCATTTTTAACAATTTGGGGATCTGTGTTTCCATTTTTGTTTTTCTCAAGTTTTTTGTTTTTTTTTTCGATTTCCCTTTTGATTTCTTCTTTGATTCATTGATTGTTCGGGATTGCACATATTTATGAATTTCTCAATTTTCTTCCTATAATTGATTTCTAGTTTATAACATCATGGTCAGAAGAGGTACGTTATGTGATGTCAGTCCTGTTAAATTTTTCAAGACTTGTTTGTGAACACACATATTATCTATCTTTAGCATGCTCTGTGTGTACTTGAGAGGAATGTGTATTCTGCGGCTGCTGAATGGAATGTTCTCTATGTGTCTGTTAGGCCCATTTGGTCAAGAGTGTTGCTCAGGTCTGCTGTTCCTTTATCAAGACTTTCTGCCAGATGAGCTCTCTGTTGTTTAAGGGGGGTTGGAGTCCCTTCCTGTGATTGCGTTGTTATCTATTTCTCCCTTTGGTTCCATTATTACTTGCTGTATTTAGTTAGATGCTCTGACACTGAGTGTATATTTACACATGTTATAGCCTCCTAATGAATCGATCCCTTTATCATTATGCAATGACTTTCTTTGTGTCTTGTGACAATCTTTGACTTGAAGTGTGTCTGATGTAAATATAGCTACCCTGCTCTCTTTTAATTACCATTTACATGGAATAACATTTTCCCAGTCCTTTGCTTTCTTCCTATGTGTGTCTTTAAAGCTGAAAGCAGTCTCTCACAGGCAGCATATAGGTGGATCTAAAATCAAATATTTTATAGTCTCTTCTGGCCCTGGAAAGTTACAACCTTTTAGAATGTGAACACACACACACACACACACACACACACACACACACTGCAAATAAGCCAATGTATTTTAATTCAGCATTTGTAGCTAGATGAGAAAACACTACAGTAAGTGAAGCTGTAAGTGGGAGCCTGTGGCCAGTGCACAGATGTGGAAGAGGATCTTACTTTTATTCTCTTAAAGAATAAGTAAAGAAAAACAGAAGCAAGGGTGGGTAAGCAGGATCTGCCAACTGCTCTCTTGTATAATCAGTCCTACCTCAATTTTCCAGACCCTGGCACTGCTAGAAAACTTCAGTCTGTTCTGTTTATAGGTTCATTCATTTATTCATTCACACACTCCTTTCAGCAACATAGCTCAAGCACTTAGCATTGTTACCATAATTTTCTTGTTGCTAAAGATTCAGTGAAGAACCAGCTGTGCCTCCTAGTAGCACCTCACTTTGGGGTGGAGAAGGACCTCAGCGGAAGGGGGAAGTGGACACTGGGGCTGTCCACACTTTCTCTCCACTTAGTCCTCCCGTGAGTATCCACGGAGGTAAGAAGCAGACATGAGAACGGGGAAGGTGGTTTTGTGCAATGTTTGCTCTGTTATGCTAAGAACAAAATACATATTCATGTATGAGATACAAATTTCAGTGGTTTTACATACAATTTAAATGTTCTTACATTTGCATTTAAAACTGTCATTGTTCAATACAAAGATGAATGGCAAAATTCATGCTAATAATTTAAAATTTTAATTTTTCTTTCCTTGGAATGACATGAAAAACAATTAAAGAAAATGGTGTGAAAAGAAGAGACAACATGAGTGAGCACGTGGAAGAAAAAAGCTTTATATTTTTGTGTCTTTAATGACACCCTGCTTTTTAAAAAATGATCCCAGATTTTTATTTTGCACCTGGCTTGCAAATTATGTAGCTGGCCCTGTGCCTGGACCAACATTAAGCTGTGGAGAGATGTCGGCCCATCTTTCTGCTTTCTTGGTTCTTATGAGGCAGTGTGGGAAGAAAGAGATGGCAGCTACTTTAGAGTACTGCCGAATACCCAATAGTATCCATTTAGAATAATGTTTACGCAATCTGTCAGTCAGGTGGGGGGTGCAGCTCAGGGTAGACCACTTGCCCAGCGTGTGCAAGGCTTTGCTTTGATCCACAGCCCTGAAAATAGAACAAAGTAAAACAACTCTGAACAAACCAGCAAACACACCCTTGACAAGCTCTTTGATCGCCAAGACCATCTGTCACCTGAACCATTCAATATTCGGGCGCTTTTCCTTACTGTCAGATTAATATATTTGTCATACCTCATCTAAGAAAGTAGAATGTAATATTTACAAATCGAATTCTAGCATTGTAATGAATCCCCAAAAGTGAAAGTATAAAATAACTTTACTGAAGGTGGGAATTCTTCTGGGCTCATGGTTTATTTAGGGCAAGTGTTAAACATGGCTCAAATACGAAAATACGAAAATGTCTATTTTCAATTATGTAATATACCTCTGAGAAGAAATGTATTTTGTTGGAGATGAGTATATAATTTTATTTTAAAACAGTTTTAAAAGCTATTGAAATGGCTTTTGTTGTTTTTCTCAAATTGGCTGATAAAGTAAACTGCATTTTCCTAAGTAAACATTGGTAACTGCGGTGTGGTAGGACCTGCCTTACACTCTACAGGCCTTATGATAAGCACCTTCGAATTGTCCAATTTGGCTGGCTCTTAGCAATTAGTGACAACTGATTTTTCTATTCCTATCTAGCATTACAGATTACAAAATAACATGATCTACCTAAATAATTATGATTTTTAGTAACAGAATAGAAAATTGACTAAGGAATGTAAATATCAATGATTAAATTGTTTAGTTTCTTTATTGTTTAGTTCTCTTTTTTCCCCTCCTCTTTATTTTCTCCTGTATTCTAGAATAGCACTTGGTCTGAATTATTACTTGTGGTATTAGAATATAAATAGAGATGTATTTGCTCACTTGTTCATCCAATCATTCGATCAAAAATTTTTCTGGACAGTCTGAATCTAATACTTTTGAAACAGAGAAAGATAAAAATGAAATTTTAAAAATGCAAATTATCTGTAATAACAATTAGTTCTTGGACAACTACAGTGTGTTATGTTCTTTATGTTCCGAGCACTGAGAATTCTGGGCTCCTGCCTTCAAGGGACTTTCTTCTTAATGGGGAGACGCATGTTTGTGGACGGTGGAGCTAAGTGGTCAGAGAAGGTCTTCCTGAGATTGATGTTTGAGGGGTACTTGAATGATAAGATGGGGGGTTCTCATATTTGAAACCTTTCCTTATCTTGAATCCAGACCCGTATCTTTCTGCTTCTCCTACTCTTGCTGCTTGCTTCATCTCAGGCTCCATTTCAGCTTTTAATTCTCTTTATGTGTAGAACATTATGTTCTTCAGGGATGTAACCTGGGTGTCTTTATTTCACAACCTACACATCTGGTTTAAAACCTTTTTGGGGAATGAATTTTTGAGAATGTGGAGAAAGATACAGACTCTTCTCTGTAGATGAAGTGAACGTGCTCACAAAGTCTCACATCACTATAGGGCAATGAAGGAACCCCTTGACGAGTGCTCTTAGCCCCTGTAGGAGTCCATGGAGCCCAAGTTGAGGGTGTCTCCTCCACTTGCTCTTGCCGGTCGGTGCCAACCATTCCTATGGCTGCAGCCACACCAGTAGCTGTGAAATCTGGGTCTCCAGCTCAGCGTCGGCACCACACATCTTCAGACATTTCTGCTGCGTGTCCCAAAGGCCCTGGCTCCGTGTGCTCTGCAGAAATACACGTCTCCCCTCGGCCCCCACTTCTCCCTTCCCTCCGCCTCCAGCCTCTGCACAGTAGCATCGCTCGTGACCGTTGCTGCCGGACCCTGGTGTCGCCCGGCACCTCTATCTCCCACCCTCTAATTCCTGCATCGAGCAGCCTTTTTCTTCCCAGAAGATGCCCTGTCCCTCATTTCCCCTCGTCCCCACTGCAGCCCTGCTCTTCAATCCCACACTCACCGCCATTACTCACGTCTTCTACTATCTTTCTTGGATGCATTCGGAGAGCGGGGGCAGGACGGAGGTCTTGAATGTGTGGTAAATGCATGAAAAGCTACTCAGAAAAGCAGGCGAGTTTCCTGACTTGGAACTGCCAGCACTGGGGGCCAGTCAGTTCTTGTTAAGAGGAAAGTTTCCTTTTCCTCCTTCAGACTTTCTCGTGAAATAACGAGGGTTAGAGAGTTATTGTCGCATGGTCATTTTCCCCTGACCCAAAGGCAGCTGTTACACTTCTCGTTGCCTCCTCACTGTCGGCAGAACAGGCTCGCCTCCTTTAATGTGCACGTACTTACATCTACATTATCATCTTTTAGGCTTTTCACTATTTCCCTCATACATATAAATGTTTAATTCAGAACTAGATGTTGAATCCTGGTAATTTAATCAATTCAACAATAATATGGGTTTTCTGGAGATTTTATGGTAGGAGGGAGTTAGAGAATGCTGACTAGATTTATACATAATACAATGATACAATTAGGCAAAGAAGTTTAAGGCAATGTAACAACATGTAATAAAATGCTATACATGTATATACAGTATGTACATGTCTATATGATTCTCAAGCATCAGTATGTCCAACATAGAAATGGGTAGAAAACATGAGACCAATCCCTGCTGTTTGAGAATTAGTTACAGGAGAAGGGTGTTTTTGGAGTTCCGAGAAAATCTAACAGGAAACTATTATGGCAGGTGGAAGAATGGCCACCCAGGAGAAGCTCTGGCTGTGATTCTGCCCCTAGAGGGACGACCTGTCCTCTGATTTTCCTCCAGATGACATGAAATCAGGGCTCTGACTTCTTACCTCAGTAGGAGGGATCTGATTCATTTCTTTTACATGTCTGTCCTTTCTGTAAAATTGCATTTAAATATAAACTTCCAGAAGATAAAAAGAAGAAACTCATCGCAAGTATGGATCAATACACTTACCCTCTACAAAAAAATGTTCATTTTGATTGTTAAGATTGTTCTGCTGAAAATCGAAATGTTAAAATTTCTTTATAGGCACGATTGTTTCTGTTTATTTTATGACTATTCTGTGTCTGTCGAGACTGAGGGTTCTGAGGCTTATGAGGTTTTCCTGTGGGTCGCAAGTGAAAAATTCCTTTAGTTTTCTTAACTGTAATTTTGCAGAATCACAGATGTTAGCAGTGAAAGAAAACCCAAAGAAAATGTTTGGGTCAGACTTCTGACTTTGTTGAGTAAGTTGTAATTATTTATATTTTATAAGATATCATGCTTGAGGCTCCAAAAAGTGATTTGTCCAAAATGTGTTATGATAACTAGTGCAAGGAAAAATTGTATCTTTCATGTAAGTTGTGCAGATTTTCTATTAAATCCACTTGCATATCCGTATCTTGAATACTTCGCTGATTTATATACAGCAAATCTGAAACAAATGCGTGGGTTCAATGTTCATGATTTCAGCGTGGGAGAGACATGTTACTCAATTGCTAGCTGTCATCAATATATTTAAATTTTAATGAATATTTTCCTTTCTTTGAAGGAATGGAAATAGGAACAGTATGCAATAGGAACTGGCTCTCATTTTGTGGTTACTGCTTTCTTGGGAGCCATCAAACTGAAGCCTGTTCTATCTCCACATCAGAGAGTCATAAAAAGCTGCCTTCCTTCTTCCCTCTTGTAGCGCCACTTCAATTCGAATACCGCTGGATTAGGTCCTGTCTGGTTCCTGGGAAGCTTGTCCTGGTGCACAGACGTGCTTCTCTCTTTAGCCCCATCCGTTGCTGTGATCAGTGACTGTCCAGGTTATTTCTTCTCGTTTGAAGAAGACTATCGAATGGGCTAATTGTCGCCTTTCTCACCCTGATGCTCCTCATCCTCCTAGGTGACTTCTGGGTTCTCATGAACAATCCAGGTCATTTTGTAGAAATTTCTTGATGTCTTCTCCTCTGTGGAATTGGTAAATATCATTTCACAGTTTTCTATTAGCAGCAACACTGGCATAATTATCTTTTTATTCTGTAAATAAAAATGATCTCTTTTGCAAGAATCATATCATTTATTTTTTACTGAAGTTTTGAATCATTGTTCTCTCGATTGTCGAGTGAAGCATGTTAAAACCTCCAAGCACAATTCTGGAATTTTCTACTTCTCCACTAATTCCTTTTACTTCATGTATTTTAAAACTCTGTTCCAGATACATACATATTTATTATTGTTATATTTTCCTACCATATTGGTCATTTTATCATTATGAACTATTTTTCTATCTTTGTTAGTGTTTTCTTATAGTCTATTTGATAGTTATATAGACACTGTAGCATTTCTTGTGCTTACATTTTGTGTGATGTTTTACCTAAATATTTCATTTCAATCTATGTGTATATTTATATTTAAAGCTGATCTTCTTAAAACATCCTATATTTGTTTTTTTTTAAGTCACTTTAAAAAAAATGATTCGTCATTCATTTTGGCACCTCCATCTTATAATGGGGATGTTTTGGCCAATAACAGTTAGTGCAGTTATCCCTAGGATTAGATTTGGGTCTGCCCTTTTAGTGTCTGTTTTCTGTCCTTTGTCCTGTAGATTTGCTTCTCTGTTCCCCCCTCTTCTTGCTCCTTTTTAGATTAATAGAATATTTTTGGACCTACATTATAATTTTTCAATTGGGTTTTTAGTTATATATTATTACATTAGTTTTACTGGTTGTTCTCAGAATTATAATCATATTCTTAACTTTTCACAGAGTACACAGAATCAATATTGTATGACTTCATGAAAAATGGAAAAACTTTGCAACCACATTTGCTATCCTCCTATTGATTATGCCATAATTGCCATGTGTATTATATCATTTATCCTATAAACCTCACAAAATAATACAGTTTTTACTTTAAAGTCATATACATTTTAAAAAAATAAGAAAATAACAGTCTATTTTATGGGCCCAAGTGTTAACAATTTCTAATGTTCTTTCTTTCTTGAAAATTTGAATTTCCATCTGGCATTATTATTTGTATTCAGCCTACAGAAGTTCAACTTTTATTTCAGTGGAGAGCTGAATTCTGCTTGTTCTCTTTCTATCTGGAGTTATGTTTCACCTGAAATCTTAAAGAACATTTTTACTGGATTTAGATTAACTTTCTTTCTTTATTATTACATGTTTGCAGTGCATGCATTTCACAGTGATCTTGGAGGGCTGGTGCACATACATAATACAGCTTGTTTCCTACTTAATCCCCATCCCGGCCCCTGCCTTACTCCCCTTCTATGTCCCTTTCCCCCCTTTTCATTCTTGTTGATATTATTAATCTTAGGTCATCTTTATGGCATATAATATCCACCTTTATTGAGGTTATTAGGAGCTTACAGCTGGCATATTGTCACTCTACCTCTTTCCACACCCCAACCTTGGTCCCCTGGACACCTTCCCAACTGCAAGGGACCCCTCCTCTTGGCTCTTTCTACCCTTCATTTTTCTCTTAGTTTGTACTTTGCCTTGTCTCAGATGAGAGCCACCATATGGTATTCAAATTTGTGTGTCTGGTTTATCCTACTCAATATTATATTTTTCAGATGCATCCATTTTCCTACAAATATCTCAAATTTGTCCTTTATAGCTGAGTAGGATTCCATTATATATAGATACTGCATTTTCTTAATCTAGTTGCCTGTTGGTGGGTATACAAGCTGTTTGCAGGATTTTGGTGTTATGAGTTGTGCTGTTATAAACACCAATATGCATATATCTCTGTAGTATGATGACTTAAGCTCTTGGGGAAGATACCTAGCAGGGGGATAGCTGGGTCATGTGGAATTCTTAATTTCAGTTCTTTGAGAAGTCTCTATATTGATTCCCATAATGGTTGTACTAATTTACAATCCCACCCACAATGTAGGATGGTTCCTTTTTGACCACAGCCACACCAGCACTTGTTATTGTTTGATTTCCTGATCATTGCCATTCTTTCTGTAGTGAGATGAAATCTTACCATTGTTTTAATTTGTGTCTCTCTAAAGGTCAGAGATGTGGAACATTTTTTCATATATTTGTTGGCCATTTGTACTTCTGTGAAGTGTCTGTTCATTTCACTTGCCTATTTCTTAAATGGGCCTTTAATTTTAGGTGGTCTAATTGTGTTGAGTTCTTTACATATTCTAGATATTAGTCCTCTATCTGAGAAGTAGCTGGCCAATATTTTTTTTATGGTGTAAGTTGTGTCTTCACTTTGGTAATTGATTCTTTCACTGTACAGAAGCTTTTTAGTCTGATATAATCCCATTTGTTGATTCTTGCTGTTATTTCTTCCACAATTGAGGTTCTGTTTAGAAAATCCTTTCCTATAGCTGTATCTTTGAGTGTTTTATCTATTTTACCTTCCAGTTGGTTTAATGTTTCTGTTTTAATGTTTAGATCTTTGATCCATTTTGATTTTAATTTAGTACGCAATGAGAGATATGAGTCCTGTTTCAGTGTTCCGCAAACAGGTAAACAGTTTTCCCAGCACCACTTATTGAAGAGGCTATTTTTTTTCCGACATATGTTTTTGGTCTCTTTGTCAAAGATCAAATATCTGAATGAGTCTGGGGATGTTTCTGTGTTCCCTATTCTGTTCCATTGATTCACATACTTGTTTTTGTTCTAGTATCATGCCATTTATTACCACTGCTGCTTTGTAGGAAAGCTTGAAGTCTGTATTGTAGGCCTCCTGCTTTGTTCTCATTGCCCAGGATTGCTTTTGCTGTTCTGTGTCTCTTCTGGTTCCATACGAATTTAGGATTGTTTTCTCTAGGGCTATAAAATATGCTGTTAGTGCTTTGATGAGGCCTACATTGTATCTGTATAACAGTTTTGTAAATATGGCCATTTTGACAATATTGGTTTTGCCTATCCAGGAGCAAGGGACATTTTCCCATTTTTTTGATGTCCTTTTCAGTCTCCTTTTTCAGAGTACCATATTTTGCTTTGTAGAGGCCTTTTATTTTCTTGTTTAGGTTAATTCCTAGGTATTTCATTTTTCTTGAAGATACTGTGAATGTAATTTTTTAATAATTTCCTTCTCATCCCATTCATTGTTGGTGTACACAAATTAGAATGATTTTTGTGTGTTGCTCTTGTATCCTGTTGTATTGTTGAAGTCCGTTATTAATTATAAGAGTTTTTGGTGGAGTGCTTTGGGTCTTCTATGTAGAGTATCATGTCATCTGCAGATAATGATAATTTGAGTTCTTCCTTTCCTATATGTGTCCCTTTTATTTCTTTCTCATGGCTAATTGCCCTGGCTAATCTCTAAACTACTACATTGAATAGAAGAGATAGAGGCTGGTCTCACCTCATGGTACCAAATAGAAAGCTTAAATAAGACCCCTGGAAAAAATTTCAGTCAGAGAAAAAGTGTTTCACATATTTGATTCCTTTCCAAACTTAATTGTTCCGTTTTCATTTTTTTTTCTTTTGGAACAAGGTTTCCACTATGTAGTTCAGGCTGGCCTCAAACTCATGGGGATCCTCCCGTCTCAGCTTCCCAAGTGTTGGGATTACAGACATGAGCCTGCACACCCAACTCGGTTTCTACTTTATTGGCCTTGTTAAATATGTCACTGTTTTGCAAGTCATCTGCTATACCTTACATCTAGATGTCGCACCAAAGCCTCATGTGTTCCTAGGTGGGGCTGCTGGGAGTGACTGGATCATGGGTTGCGATGCTGGATCATGGATGTGTGGTACTGAAATAGTCCACTGATTGATTTAGCATAGTTTGGGTGTGGGTGATGGATTTACTGAAGAGGGAAGACCCACCATTGGTGTGGGTGCCAGCAACCAATAGATTTGTAGCCTGGATGGAATAAAAAGGGAAGTCAGAAGGAAGGCTGCTGCCTCTTGCCTGCCCGCTCACAAACTGTTCATCCTCTGCCAGGCTCCTCTGCCGTGCTGCCCTGAGTGGGAGCCAACACACCACGGACTGAAACAGCTACAAACTGTGAGCTAGAATAAGCCTTTCCTCCTTCAACTTGTGAGTGTTGGATATTTTGTCTCAGCAATAAGAAAGTAACTGAGACAGTATCTTTATTGTTTGGGAGAGCTGTAGCACAAAATATATGTAAAATATAGTAAACGCTTGTGAAGAAATGAAAGGATATTCCCTCAAAATCTACAGAAAATAACCTAATGAGCATGATATGCATTAAACTATTCCTTTTACCACGTTAGATAAGGGTTGAGCAAGATAGAGTCCTGGCCTTCAAAGAATTTACAACAAACACTCGAAGTATATATACACACAATAATTTTATAATAATTTCTATAAACAATAAATTTGTAATACGAGACCTTTGCTATCACAGACAGGAGCAAAGTTCTGTGGAGCACGGAGGAAAATTATAAGGAATTGGTATTTGATGTGCGTCTTAGAGAATGTGTAAGATTCTGATAGATGGAGAAGGCAATAAGTCACATGATGACTTTTCCTGCAAAGTTAGAGGACCTTGAACATTGAGGGCAACATCAAGGGTGTAGAGGGCTTGTTAAGTTAGTGGAAAAGAAGACGAGCGAACTAGGAAAGAACCGGACGGTTCCCAGAGCCGAGCAGCAGGAGCAGCCTCGAGCAGCAAAGAGCTTAAAATCTGGGGATCTAAGCTAAACCAAAGACCAGATAACTTCTGTGAACGTGTTATTACTGAAGGTGGTGGTGGCTCTGACTTTGTGCATGTGCGCTTGTGTGTGTGTTTGTGCGTGCGCACGTGTGAGATGTTTGCTGTTAAAAGTAAAAAGATCAGGCAGATTCTGTTGTCCACATGATTGGTACCGAAGCTGGCCGTAAGTTTTCTGCAGCTTCGTTCGCATGGATCCCCTGCGCAGTGAGCGAAGGGAAGGGAGTCTGAATGCCTTCTGGTGAAAAGTCAGTTTTGGTTGCTTTGAGGCTTCAGAAGAGAAGAAGAGAGACCAGGAATAAGACACTGATTTAGACAACTAAGTAGGCTGTGAGTAAAATGTTAAGACCTCATTATTTTTTAAAATATATTTTTAATTTTAAAAATAAAACACGCTCAGCTGTGTGAAGGGAGAAACAGCAGAATGGAAGAATATTTGTTCAGGGCGTTTCCGCCCTCAGTACTGGGGTTGAACTCAGAGCTTTCACCCTGAGCTCTTGTTATTTTTTTATTTTGAAGGAGGTTCTCACTAAGTCCCTAAGTTGTTCAGGAGGGGCTGCAACGCCTGCTTTGGTCTCCCAGACTGCTGGGATTCAGGCGTACACCCCCCTGCCCAGCTCTTCGGGGTGTTTGAAACTGATTTTGACGGCTGATATTAATCAGCTCTTAGACTGTCTGCAACTGGACCTTTGAATTGGGCAGCAGACACTCCCATCACTAGCTGCAAGCTGCCAGCTGCCATCGTTGGCCTCTGCCGACCTTCTGTTCGAGGGCTGTCTACCCAGAATTACCCTGAGAACCAGCCCACCCCCGTCCCTTCTTACAGGAAGCTGGACTGTTTTCAGAACCAGTCATCATTCCTGACTAACAAGCAACATGATTTTCAGACTCTTTTTGGTGTCAAGCTACAGATACAGCCCTCATTTTGTAAAATCTCAGAGCACATTTTTAAAACTGCTTGAATCTCTGTGTTCTCGGAGTGCAACATAATCATCCCCAAATAAATGCAACTTTCTTTGTTCTAAATAGGTCGATTTTATCCTTGTTCCACAGTTCGTGATCCTGGAGCAGCGAAGGGTCATCCTGAAAAGCTCTTAGTCTTACCTCTTTTTCATTCTCTATTTCTTCTACCCCAGAGAAAACTAGTTTTAAAGTGTTCTAGCAGTTTCAGCCTATCGGCATGCAGCACATACACAGCATTTTTACTTGATATATTCATTTTAGATATAATCTGCTGGCTTTCTGCTATGATAGATAACATACAGCACATCTACATAACTTACTAAACTTTCTTTTCATAAACGCTAGTGTAGTTATTGTTCTTTTTTTCTCATAGTAAATTTAAATGATACTTCAAATTCTTGTTCCAGGAACCAAAGGCACTATGTCTTGAATCTCCACATTGTAATGTGAATCTTTCTTACGTTTTCCCCCTTTCACAAAGCTGTTGCATTTCACTTTTGCTTTAAATTGTCACAGCTCATAACATGCAAATGATTCTTAATAATCGTGATTATTTCTCCGGGATTTTTGCTTAGTGGTTAATTCTGCAATTTGCGAAGATGCGTTCCTGAGCCAAATACCGTGAGCAAGGGTCAGGGGGACGGCTCCGGGTTATGCGGAGTGACGCATCTGGTGGCGGAAGAGGTTTCCCAGACTGTTAGAGTCACAGGAAGGGAAGATAGAAGAAATAAAGACAGATGCAAAGGAGAAAAGGAAAGTGAGAATTTAAAAAATCGTCCTAAAGACACAGAAGTTACTCAAGGCTTTTTCCTTTCTAGAAACCTCACTGAAGAATTTCCCAAGGGCCTTAAAGGCATAAAAGCCCCGTAAATCAGGCTCCAGGCCTGTGCTTCTCGCCTGTACAGCGCTTGCTCTGGGCCCTGCAGGAAGCGGCGATATCACTGGGCAGCGTGCTTGACGGAGAAACAAGTATAAATGGTTTGCTTTCCGTAGCCTGCCGGTGGTGACCTGAGGGATGGGAGGGACACGCATTCTGCCATCCAGCTTGTAGATGCTCCCAAGCCGCATAAACACACGCGGCTCTTGAGGGGCAGCTCTCAATTTCTCTGAGTGTGTTCTTTTAAAAAATGTTGTCTGTTTAATTCTTTTATGCCTCTTACTGACATGTCTGGAAAATTCTTTTTCCATGATAGTAGTCAGTGAATCGGCAACTTAATTCTGCAGGTAGGGTGCGTCTAAGGATCTCCTAGGACCCTCTCTGGTGAGAACAGAGCAAAAGAAAATCATAAACCAGTGCATTCCCTGCATCCGCTGTTGGGGCGGCCGGGGGGCTACGGCAGAGTGGGGAAATCTCTTCCACACGATGCTGATGTTCTCTTATCCCGATCTTTGCTTTGGGGGTGGTGGGAGCTAGAGGCCTACTAAACTTAGGCACACACTCCGAGTTTTATCTAGTAGTCACAAGGATGTTAGGTGAGATTCAGAGATTGATAGCAAATGGCTATAAAAAGGGATCGAAACAGTCCAGAGTAATTTTGGCTCTCGATTTGCCGCATTCCGTCTCTCCACAGCCAAGGTCACACAGTCCGCACAATCTTCAGTGTGGACGTGGCCTCTTCTGAGAACTTCGGTTGGCAGCTGTTTACTTTCTCATAACTAGGCAACTACCTTTGCTCTGGATACCAGCCTGAGATGGTTGTATTTCTTTTTAGGCATCTTTTTGTTCTCATCTGAAGTTGTTACATATGTTTCTAATTTGCTTCATTGACTGTTTTTCATTACATTCTGAAGTTATTAGTCATCCTTAAGAATATCAGCTCTGCCAATCTTTTCCTTAGCTTCTTCCTTGAACCCTGTTACAGAGTTTATGGTGGGTTAATTCTGTTTTATTCCTTCATGACAATTTTGAGGGATTTCAATAAAGAGCAGAGATAAATACTTCGGGTTATTCCTCCATTTCGACCTTTGTAACCCACTGATATTTACCCACGCGGGAGGATGCTTGTTGGAAGCTAATCCTAACCTGGTTTTTCTTTTTTTTTTCTTCAGGCTCCTCAAATACATACACAAAACTGCTCATTTTCTATCTAAGCCTTATCCCAACTTTCACCTCTTTAAATTGCAAATGTTTCCAAATGGGTCAAATCTACTACATTAGTCCACTACTCTCCTATGTCTTTTTCTCATCTTATTTCATAAAGTCTTAGGGAAATCTCATCTGTATCCAACTTCAGTTAAGTTTCCACTTACTACTAGTCCTGAATCGGTGTCTTGAGCTAAGAGCTCCTTCGTGCTCCACACCTGCCTGCCGACAGATCCTCTTGTGTTTCTCACCCGCGTCCCAGATCAGCATGAACAGGTCTGATGTTCATCACCTTCCTCCGGAGTCTGCACCGACTCGTGTGTACTCCCTGTCTTGTCTAGTGGAACTGTTGCTGCGGGTTATGGAGTCCGGGGATGGGTTCCTGGGTTCTTGTGTGCAATGGATGAAGAATTGGGTGTAGCGCCTGATGATAAGAGGACAGCAGCAACATTGATAAGGCAACTCCACTATGCTGGAGTGTACAAGCTCGTGCCATTAAAAGGAAAACAGCATGACCTGTGGGGGTTGGGCGCAGGGTTTAAATGTGCCTCCTGTTCTGAGGGGTCGTCTACCAGGGTCTTCCAGAGCGTGACTGCCAGGGTGCTGAGTGTAGTCAGCTGCTCTGCTGTGCACGGCCTCTCCCATAATGCACTGTCCTAATCGTATCTATGAGGTGCAGTCGTGTGCACCAACTTTCGGTAAACTCTGGGGGAAGAAAGTTTACTGCGGGTCATGCAGGGAGGTCTGGTGCACATGCATCTTGGTTTGGAATTTTCCCAGGCTGGCTTTGGGGTCTTTGTTTCTCTTCTCCTGGCCTTGGCGTGGTAAGCCCCGGGGCAGGGTTGGGGGTTGGTCCCGAGTCTTCACCCAGGTTCAGGTGAGCGGAGTGGAGGGGACCATCCTCAGAGCCCCCAGTTGTACTGTCTACATTAGGGTTTTCACAGGACAGAGTCCAAGAAGTTCCCAAAGCAGAGATGGAAATTCTGACAGGCCCTGCCCATCGGGCAAGTTGTAGGTTCTCTGATTTCCCTCACAGAAAAAGAATTCTCAGGACACGTCAGTAAGATATATAAAGGGGTTTATTAGGCAAAAATTTAAAAGTACACACTTCAAGAAAGAGTGTAGGCCCTCAAAAGGGAGGGAGGAGCAGAAGTATGGCCTGCAGCCGGAAGGACGATGGCCTGCTCACAGGTGACAGCTGGCATAGAGGATGGAGCTGTGGCCCTCTGTGGGGAAGGAGGGTCTGGCCACAGGTGGGCAGGGGCCAGCGACAGGCAGAATGGAGAGGCCCAGGTTTGTTGTGTCTTTAAGGACCTTTAGAATTTTTGACTGAGATTGTGTTCTGAACTTGCAGTTTTTATTAAAAGTATAAATTTTAAAATTACATTTTTTTCTTGTCTCCTTTCAACGTATCTTATTTTATTACCCCACTTCGGAACCATCTGTTTGCTTTAGTCAGTGCGAGGGTCAAGGGGAAACTTGCCTTTGCCCTCTATGGGTCTGCTGGAACGAACTGACGATAGACTGAGTAGGAGGAGAGAGACACGTGTTTATCATAAGCATGCAGACAGTCCTAAAGCGCGAGTGCCAGGAGCTGAGCGTGAACCAGCAGCCCATCTACCCCATTGGTCAGGGATGAAAACAGAACTTAATGCGTGACATTGGATGCTCCTGCGAAGTACTTCTACATCACCCCAAGCTTTTCCTACCTGTAACAGTATCTCACTTTGTAATACATACAACTTTTTACTAGCCTGTTCCATAAACCAATCGAAATGTTGTCTACCTTATTCAATATTGCATTCTTGGTGCCTAAGAAATTTCCTGGAACACAGGAAAGGTGTACTACAGATTTTTGAATGCTGAAAAAAGTGAATGAATGTCATATGTAGTATTCATCTGGAGGTGATTTTTCCACTTTGGTCCTTTTAATGTCATGAATTACAGATTAATTCAGTCATATCCTGAGAGGCAGTCCTTGACTTATTTTGTTAAAACAAACAAATAAAATGCCTCATTAAAAATATCCACTATTGTCATTTCAGGCATGAATGGAATTTTATCTTTCATTTACTTCTAAAGCATTTCTCATTCAGCTTTTTGTTTTTTGTTATTTTTTTACTTCCTACTTATCAGTTCTGTGAATGTTGTGTCCTTTGCTGTTTGGAGCATCTGGTTTCTCAGAACTCTTTGGTAATAGTTAAGCTGCATTTTAAAATTTCTTGTACCTTTGGATTCGCTTTGGGGGACATTTCCGCGAACAATAGCGTTCATGGAGATGCTTTCTCCTACAAATAGACTAGAGGGTTTTGTCTGCAAAGTCAATACATAATTTAATAGAGATCAAAGGCTCTGTCAACACTCACTTGGCACTCAGGGAGAGGAAGCACGTTTATTACCGTTCTGATTAACTGTATCCTAAACAGCTGTCATTTAGTTTCTAAAACAGGAACTGCCTCAGCCATGAATTTAATGCATCAAGTCACAAATATGTGAGACGCAACAGCCACGTTATTTAATGACTCTGTACATTGTGGTAAAAGATAGACTCAGGGGTGTTAAGATGTGAAGGGCTCATTTGAGCAGATAGCAATTTGTGCCTTGGGCGGCTGCAGACCTCGAGTGCTTTGGGGCCGTGCGGAAGGAAAGCTGAGAGGTGGGAGGGTTTTTATAATGTGGTTTCAAAAGCAAGGCAAAGAACATGTTTGATCGGTTACAGTGAGCTGCAGACTAGCATCAAGGTCCCTAATAGCGGTTGGTTGGCAATTTATGTTTGGCAAAACTTAAGTTTAATTTCCAGGATATGCCTGTTCCTGCTGTTTTATTTTTACTTATTTATTTGCAGTGCAAACGCAGTCTCACACCCGCTAGACATGCCTCTACCACGGCACTATACTCCTAGCTCCTGAATTGTATTTTGGTTTGCTTGGTAGCATCTTGAGGTGCTAGAGTTACCTCAGTCTAACACTAGGTTAAAAAAATTATATCCTTGTATACACTGAACGTTATTTCTATGCAAAATATGAGGAAGCCAAATGTCATTTTGTTCACAGATGCATGGAAACAAAATGATTTTAGCACTCTCTGAGAGAGAAAACCTTGGAATCACCTCCAAACTGCTCGGATGTCACTATCCACAGAGGGTTATCTTTGGCTAGTTTGGTGTATATATTAAGCTAGTTCCCTCTTATTCTAATTTTTTTTCAGGATGAGAAAATCATTGCTTATTTACAAGCATAAGGAAATAAGTCAAAATGCACATGAGAGGAGATATTAATGGGTTTGCAAATTCATTAATAGTTGGAAATAGTTGGAATTTATGTCATGGAAGGGATTCATTCTAGGAAAAGACGGAAGGACAAATGTGGAAAATTATGTATAAATAAAAAGATGACAAAGATACAATTGATGGAACTTCCACAAAATGAGTCTTGTCACAGAAAAGTGGAGGCAAATGTCTGTGGTAACCTGATGTGTGAGGGGGCAGATGGTGCCCTTTGCCCTCAGTGTTTAACACTGTACCTGGTTATGGATTAAATTGCCTGCCTTCCCCCAGTTCATATGTTTAAGTCGTAATCTGTCCCGCAGAGTAGTGTGTGCCTATATTTGGCAAAAGACCATTACAGATACAAGGAAAAAGCATGCCTTGTGTTAGTAAGAGGTCTTGTTAAGCCTGGTGTGGTCATAAAAATGGTGGATTTGAACCAGACATGGTGTAGAAGGAAGATGATCATTTATAAGCCACAGAGAGAGGCCTGGAACAGGTTCTTCCTTCACAGCCTGGGATAAAGACCTCTGACCCCTTACTCTTGTGCCCCAGGACTCAGAAGTGTGAGAAAATAAATTTCCACTATTTAAACCACTGAGTTTGTGGCATTTATATGGTAGCCCTAGATATACTCACCATGGCGGTAGAAAGGCAGTACTTAGTGGATGAATGAGTAAATAGATGCCTAGTGGGGGAAATGGCTATGAGGGCTGAGGAAAATAAGAAAAGACTTGCAGTCAGTTGTTAGGTGTCAGGAGCTAACAACAACTCTGCGCTCATCAGCAGGCCGTCATTGAAGGGCTTTGGCGCTGTACTGCATGCACCCCATTTCTCCAGATCACATTCACCTGCTTAGATCGGGCGCATGTTAAGGACACGATCCTGGGTCTTTGCCTGTAGCCTTAATGGACAAGGCGAGAAAGCTTGTTTGTACAGGCTTGCAGAATTACAGGCCTGGCTTGCAGGGCCCCTGGTCAAAAGCTTATTCGGTACCCATTTCCCTGTATTGCTGGTTCTTGATAATACCACAAGCTGACGTGGCCTTCTGATTATGTTTTGTGAGTTGTTTATGTTTGTTTCAAATGACTCAGCACGTTCCTTTTCTATTATGCCCTGCTGAAGCTTATAAATAAAGACTGCACTGAAGCCTATAAATAAAGATTGTGCTTTGCAAGGGCCGTCATTCTGCTCATCAGCCTGATGGCTCCACCCAGTCCCAGCTGCCCTGCGTGAATCTCTTCTTTCATCCCTCACTGCTCCTTTGCCCTATTCAGCTCGGCTGTTAGGTTATCTGAAAATTTAAAATAGTTCTTGGAGTTCAGAAGAAAATTTGGAGAGAATAGTAAATTTGAAATGCAAATGAAGATAATTCGAAGGAAGGTGCTAAATTAATGGTTTAGCAGTGATTTGATGGAGCAAGGCAAGAATAAACTCTTAACTATCGCACTGAATTAAAAGAAAATTGGAAGAGGTGGCCCTTTAACAAATGAGCACCTGGGGATGTTGCACAGAAAATTCTCACTATCTGCTGCACTGGATCCCGTGGGTAACAGGCATGGAGATACTCATCCAGGTCTTTTAAAATTATCAGTATCCACAAAGCAATTGGGTTTCACTTCAGGGGCCCAAAGATGTATGTGCATTCTAATGTTTTCTACTTTGATAATTTTGTCATTCTTTTTGAATAGATCTTTGAATGTTTTCCCATCATCCACCATGACAAAATTGTGAATGTTCTCAGATGTCCTTCCTCATAGCTTCTTAGTTGCTCTGAACACACAGTGATCTTCTACAGAAGCCAAGAGGAAAGTACAAATGCTTTCTGGGTAATAAGTTAGAATTTAGTCATTTGTTTTCAAAGATGTCCATTACCAGCAACATATATGCAAGCAAATACCAAGTGACAATGAATGGACTGCCACTGAAGTAAAATACTAAGAAACAAGATGCTGTATTATGAATGTAGTTTATGTATGTTTATATTTTTAGCCTCTATAGGAGGATATTTGTAAAATGATGTCAGACTCCTGGCAAAGCAGCAAGGACCCTTTGTAGCTCACTACAGTCTCAGGTGAGAGTCCACTGTGGCACGTGCTTACTGACCTTTGTAAACATCCCAGCTAGATTCCTGGGGACCTGGAGGTGTGGCCCTTTACTGCACCTAGGTTCTTCTTTTTGGAAAAAACTTTCCTATTTTTTGTTTTTATTTTTCCACTGCAATCATTATGCTCTGAGTATTACAGAGTTAATTTTAAAAATGTCTATATCACACATGTGACTCATACTCTGCAGGATCCTGCAAGCTGATGTGTCTGTGGGCTACCTTTTTATGGTGCACCCATTAGCACTGACAACAGATAATCTATGAGGTGTTCTAATTTTTGAAGGAACATAGAACAAGGACAGTCCACTGAAAGCTATAAGCAACAGTTATGAGGCATGTTGCTAAGAGCATGAACTAGTGATAAAGGAAGAGTGGAGAGTAGGATGGAGGAGACTGGTTTTCAGAGGCAGTAAGCATATTCCAGAACAAGAGACTACAAACCAGAGTCGCTGGGTTGAACTAGGGATGGTGTAGAAAGTTAGCTATGTCAACTGACGTAGATGCTAAAGAGCAGCGAGGCCCCAAGAGGAAGTCAAAGACAGAAGGCGGTTTCCTGAGTTGTGATCTATCCTAGTTCCACTATATGCCCCGACCAAGTATAGAGGTTTAGATGACTCTCTAAAGGAGGAAATTGTTTCTCCCCCATTCTATCCAGATGATACTATTTTCCTCAGCTTGTTCCATGAATTCAGCCTGTAATCTCTAAGGCAAACTGTTTTTTTTTTTCTAATAAAGATTATATTTACTTAGAAGCCTTCAGAACATCAATAACACAGCTGCATCTTTTTTTGTGCAATTACAAAGCATATTCAGTTATTAGCACAACAATTATTTTGCGTAAGCTGCATTGGAGATAACAGAAGATGAAAAATCTTTTGTGTACGTATATAATTAATTTGTGCTTTTCATCAAGAGCCTGCTCTAAAGTTCCAGGCCAAATTTACAATCTCTACTGTTCTACGCAGGGTTAATGGTTGTTGAAAATACCTACAGGAGAAAGGCATATCTAAAGATACTGTAGAGTTTAAATCCAAATCTCGCACACCCTGACATTTCAATTATTTTCTTTATATGGATAGAGCTGGAGCCAGGTTTGGTGGCTCACGTCTGTAATCCCGAATACTTGGGAAGATTTTCAGTTTGAAGCAGCATGACAAAACTCTGTCTCTAAATAAATAAATACATAAATAAATAAGCAAGCAAACAAGCACATAAACAAACAAATTAAGTGAGTCATGTACTAGAAGGTTAAATGCTTTTTAGACAAGAGAGAAAATCCTGGGCCAGAACCAATTTATGTACCATCATCAACATCTTCTTCACCTTCGTCTTCCTCTTTGTTTTCTTTTCCTTGTACTCTTGCGGCTTTGATGGCACCCGTTTCTGCATGCAGGTTCTTCTGGCGGAGGTGCGGCAACATTCCTTTTCGTGTTTTTCTTCTGCTGTCGCCTTCCTTGGCGCCAGTCCATGTCATCTGGTTTCTTGGCGTCACTGCTCACGAGGAGTTCCGGGTGCTGTCCACTAGTTCTTGGGCAACACCAAGGACAAAGGAGGCCTGCGTGGCATGTTGTCTTTTGTGTTTCCCGTTTAGGATGGATGTAGGTCCTCGTTTCTCTTTCGCAGTGGGCTTCTCTTGCTTTTGTCATGTGTGTAAGTTTTGTCCACTGCGGGAATGGTGGGCGCTGCTTAGAGATCTGGCGGAGCTGCCGGGACTCCCCAGGTGCTGCCTCTCCTCCTCAAGCACTTGCACAAACAACGCCCACCAGCACGTCCTGCCTCTTGGCTTCTTTGAATCTCCTCTGCTCGTGTTAACTATTTTTCCTCAGCAAGGCACAGAGCGGCCCAGTGCCCGTCGCCTCTCCCTTGTCCCGGTGCTGGTCCCATGAAGCTCGATGTTGTGGCGTGGCTGTGAGAGTGGGAGCCGGATGTGGCCTCCTCACTCTCCATTCTCCGTTCACACTCTCAGTGTCCCTTCCAGCCAGGACCTCCCAAGGCTAGACAGGCATCGAGCAGTGCAGAAACATGGGCTGATGTTGTATAATTGTGCCAGTCAGTTTTCTGTCACTGTGACAAAATACCTCAGAGAATCACTTAAAGGAGGAAAGATTTATTTTCACTCATGATTTCAAAGGTTTAAATCCATGGGCAGTTGGTCCCACTGCTTTTGGGCCTGTGGCGAGGCAGACCATCACAATGGGAGCACATGGTAGAAAGCACGTCCTCGCCTTGTGGCAGTAGAGAAGCAAGGAGAAGGAGAGGAAGAGGGTGGGGGAACAATACCCCCTTCAGGGCAGTCCCCAATGACTTCGCCCCTCCCCTTGGCCCCAGTTCCTACAGGTTTTACTACCTCCCAACAGTGCCACAGGCTGGGACCCAAGTTCTCAGCATATGGACCTTTAAAGTCTTTTTATTACTATGTGTTTGCTATACATAATGATGACATTAATAGTGAGGCTTTAATACAGTGGGACCTTGGTTCATGAACTTAATTCTTTCTATAGTTCTGGTTGCAAGCTAAACTGGACGGGAACCAAAACAAATTCAATGGTTAGGTTCAATGTTGATCTTATGGGGGGAATTTGATTCAGTTCCTGTCCATTTTGCTTTGCAACCAGAATTGTGGAAAGAATTAAGTTTGTGAACTAAGGTATCATTTTTTATGTACATAGCACAGCTTAATTCTTTTTGTTTTCTCTTCCTCTTTCTTCCTTCCCTTCTCCCTCAATTTCTTGGCCCTCTTCCCATTTGCAAAAGATATATCTCCCTGATTCCTATTCTCTATCTTTTATTTTGCTCTTTGATTTTTTTGTACTTCACATTTCTTATATAAGAGGAACCATGTGATACTTAAGCTGTGTCTGATTTACTTCACTTAACATTATGGTTTCAAGGTGCATCCATTTTCCAACAAATGACTCAAATGTATCCTTCTTTATGGCAGAGTGGAACTCCATTCTGTATAAATGCCATATTTTCCTTAGCCATTCATTTGTTGATGGACATATAGGCTATTTCCAAGATGTAACTATTATGAATTATGCTGCTATGAATGTGAGTATGTGAGTATCATTGTAATTTGAAGTCTTTAACTTTTTGAAGGAGATACTTAGAAGGGGAATAGCTGGTTAAAATGGAAGTTTTATTTTTAGCTTTTTGAGAAGTTTCCAAACTGATTGTACTAGTTTACATTTCCACCAACCATGTAGAAGAGTTCCTTTTTCCATGCAGCCTCTCCAGCATTTGCTATTGTTTGAAATCTTGATGACAGCAATTTTTCTCTGGAATAAGATCAGATCTCAGTGTTGCTTTAATTTGCATTTCTTTAATGGTCAGAGCTATTGAACATTTTTTTCCTGTATTTATTGGCTACTTGTAGTTTTTTTCTTCTGAGAATTTTCTATTCATTCTAATTGCCCATTTTTGATTGGGTCTTTTTTTGGGGGGGGTTGTCTAAATTTTTGTGTTCTTCATGTATTCTACATATTATTCCTCTGTCCAAGGAGTAGGGGGCAAATATTTTTTCCATTTTGTAGATTGTATCTTCGCTCTATTGGTTGTTTCCTTTGCTGTACGTTTTTAGTACGATCTAATCCCACTTGTTGATCCTCGGTGTTATTTCCTGAGCAACTGGGGTTCTGTTCAGGAAACATGGGGACCCGTGGAGAACAGTTAAGATCCAAACCACAACAATAGTTAACTGATGGAGACCGTCTTGCCTCTGCACACTGCTTGAACTCAGGTTACCTTCAAACGGTTAGAAGTTGTGGCACAAGTTGTTGTCCTAGGAACTTGCAGTTCAGTGGGCTCCTTCTAGCCAGCTTCCAGACTCCTGGGGGAGTCGGGTCCTGTAAGCACAAAAGCAAACCCTGTGAGAAGCAAAGGAGAGGTGTCAAAGTCCTTAGTGTTTCTTATTTTAGTTAACATTTACTGAGCACATACTATACTCTTTGCCAAATGCTGGAGCTAAGTGCTTTCCATCAAACAGAACTTATGGGGAAGGTAAGAGTATCACTATTTCTCAGGTAAGGAAATGAAGACTTAGAGAAGCAACTAGCTCAAAGTCACAGAGATTAGATGGTATGTAAGTGGCTGAGATTTGAACTATCTAAATTTATAGCATGTGCTCTTTTTTAAAAATTAACCTATCTTTATTTTATTTTTCAGTTTATTAGTACCTGTGTGTAGTACATAATATTTACATTCCTTCTGTGGATTTGGTGCATGTGCCTAACAACTCTTAATTCCCTTTTTCAGCTCCTTTTCCTTCCCTGCCTTCCCTTTCCACCCATCCTTTGATCCCCTTCCTTCTGGTCCTTTATGGTGGATGTTTACAGTACATAATGTCTCTTGATGAGAGATGTCCTTTGGTGTACATCTCTGCTTGGGAAATGGAAGACTGAACTGCTATCAGAGATCAAAAAGCTTAGCAGCACTGCTCTGAGGACCCGGACTGTTAGTGCCTCTGAAAACCAGTCTCCTCCATCCTACTCTCCACTCTTCATTTATCGCTCGTTCATGCTCTTAGCAATGTGTCTCGTAACTGTTGCTTATAGCTTTTGGTGGACTGTCCTTGTTCTGTGTTCCTTCAAAACTCAGAACACCTATTTGATGTAAGAGAATGATCTTTGCTTTAACATTCCCGCTACACCAGAATGAAGGGACATCTTATGCAACTCCTGCATAACCTGCCCCACCTCACAAAGATTTGCTCTCAGATGATCGTGACTACTACTCCCACGGTGACCGTAGGCATCGATGTGTGTGTGTGTATACACATTGGGATAGCGAAGATACAACGACTCATTGGTATTTTCCTTCAGGTGTCTTTATTTCCTTTAGTAACTGCACAGGCATGCAAATATCACATGTGACACTGATTACAGAAGGTCACACTAAAGCACACCAGCAGAAGTGCTGTGGGTTCACGTTACTCCTTAAAAGATTGAGTATGGGAAAAATGCTGATTTTTATGAAAGCTATTCCCAAAAGGTATCAAATAATTATTTAAGAAATGCTCCTATTTGGGTTTTCCTCTATTTTAATAAAATGATTCTCTGGACGAAACGAGTACACATCTTGTTTTGTTTATAAAAATCTCATGTGTATTTTGTTTGGCCTTTTCTGTTCTCTTCAGTTAGCACATTGAGTTTTACCCAGACTTTTATACATGCAGCACTATTTGACCATCTGCTGTCTTTGACATATTGTTTTTCCTCTCTGGGCTTTATTTATCTTTTAAAGTTTGTCTCTCAATGAGATACTTATTTAATTACTTACATAGATGTTCATGTTTGCACGTGAAATTAAGACCATTTGTTGTATTTTAAAAGATCGTGACTTTGCTCTCTGAGAAATAAGCACAGTTCACAGCTTGGACAGAATATATGTTTTCATGCACTGCTGTCAGGCCTGTGAGGTTGTTTGGGTTTAGAGCTAGAACATCTAGGTTAGCATGTTCGGAGGTGGCATTTCCCAAAGGTGCCTGGACCATGGTGCGTGCTGGACTCACTGGCCTTTAGGAAGTGCACTGCAGCCAGGTCTGGAAACGTGGGTCACTGAGGGTGTGACCTGGAAGGGTGCGTCTCTCTCTGGCCTTTTCTTCCTCACCTTTGTTTCCTGGCAGCCACGAGCCGAGTGTCTTTTGCTTTACGATCCTCTTCTGTCATCTTGTTTCTGTCTTGGAACCAGCTGTCCAGGGGCTAAAAACATGAACCAAAATGAGCCTCTTCTCCTTTAAAGTGTAAGTGTTAGATATTTTGTTCCAGAGATGAGGAAAATAGTAAGACAGATTTTGGCACCAGAGAAGTGGGATCGTTGCTGCGGCTGTACCTCACCTCACTTTGGAAGTGGTTCAGGGAAGAAGTTTAGAACGGTTTGGAGGTGTTGACTAGTGAAGTCCTAGAATGCTGTCCTAGAGCTCTGATTTTGGTCAGAGCTCCAAAGACCACGATGCTGATAGAGCTGCAGACAGTAAAGACTAGGCTCAGGAGATTTCAACTGGGGAGAAGGACTTCGTTGGCAGTTGGACTTTAGGCCGTGTGTGTCATGCTGTGATAGGAAAACCTTGTCTACATTTTGCCCACGTCCTGAGACTTTGAAGGATACTGAGATTAAGAGTGGCAGACTAATTATCCGGCTGGAGGAACTCTCAAGGCAACTGAACATTCGGACTGTGGCCTGAGTACTGCTGGCTGTATTTAGCAACATCTACAGTAAGAGACAAAAAGGAAAAGCAGACATGAAGAATCTGTGTTTCCTCAGAAAGGAAGTATTTGCAAAATTGGAGCCATGGGGAGCATGGTTACTGAAAAGATCAGCATTAGAAAGAAACAGACTACTTCGCATCAAGGCAGTAAGAAAGGTGGCTTGAAGGCCCCTCAAGAATCAGCAGGATCCCACCCTTTGCAGGCTTGAGGGTGTGAAACTCTAAAGCGTTCATTTGAAAAGAGAGCCCAGGGCACCCTGCTCCTTCTAGGAAAAAGATGGAAATGTTTTCCAAAGTTCATCCACCCAAGCACTCAGATCAAAGGGACACACTATTGCTCAAGCTCGGGGCAGATGTGGCATCATCCGTGTTGTGCTGGCCTTTCGGGCATGAAGAATGGAAGAGTTATTGGGTCATGGAAACTTCTACCCAGATGGCAAAAGGCCAGGGCCACCAGGCAGTCAGAGGGCAGTGTGTAAAGCTGTGAGAGTGAATTCAAAAGTGCGGTGCAGGCCCTGGAAACTGGAGAAGCCATGAATGTGAAACTTCTGCTGCAGAAAGCCTCAGGCAGTTAGCGGAGCCTCCCCAAGAGAAAGGCTATGAGAGCTGCAATTTGCAATGCCATAGGAGTGGGGCTGTCCAAGCCCTTTGGACTTCAAATCTCACCACAGTCTACTCCAGGTGGTGGTCATCAAATTACAGAATTTAATGTTTGCCCTGGTTGGTTTTGATCTTGCTTTGGTCCCTTTCATTTCTATTCTCTTGTGCCTCCCTTTTGAAATGGGAATGTTTAACCTGTGCCATTGTATGTTGGAAATATTTAACTTTCTTTTTGATTTTCACAGGGGTTCACAGCTAAGAGTTTGCCTTGAGTCTCAGAGGTGACTTTAGAGTTACACCTTTCCACCATGGTGGCTCTTAGACCTTTGGTAGCTCTTAGAACTTTGGTAACTCTTAGACATGGACTAAATACATTTTGCATAATGAGACGGACATGAGACTTTGGGGGACGATGGGAAAATGTTATCGTTTAGATCTAGAATGTTCCCCAAAAGGCTCATATGTTCAAAGATGGGGCTTGGGAAGGTGATTGGATCGTGGGTGCACTGTACACATTAATGGATTGCTGCCAGGAAGTGGGGTCTGGTTGGAAGAGGTAGGTCACTGGGCGTGTGATCTTAAAGGGTGTATCTCCCTCTCCAGTTCCTCGTTTTTCCTCACTGCTTCTTGGCTGCCGTGGCTTGAGCACTTTTTCCTCTTCCATGCCCCTCTGCCATCTGGCCTGTTTCTGTCATGAACCCAACAGAGTAGGAATTGTAACTGTGAGACAAAATCAGCCTCTCTTCCCTTAAATTGTTGGCATTGGTTATTTTGTTTCAGCAATGAGAAAAGTGACAAAAACAGTTATGGACTGTCAAGTTAAAATAGCGCATGCACCCAGAAAACTTGGGAGATGAGGTACAGAAAGGGAGGCATGAAGTCTAAAGTTGGAGAAAGCAAAGTGAGTTGGAGAAAGTAGGTGTGTAAAATCAGAGAATGCAGCTCACATTAGAGTCAGGAGATCATTAGTGACATTCCAGCCAAAGGTGCCATGGAAGTCTCCTGAAGAGTTGGTACAGAGGTCCCCAGGTGGTGGTGCAATTCAGGCCGAAAACAACAACAACAAAAACAAAATTAGAGAGCAGGATTTATGAGAATAAGAGTTGGAAATCAGGAAAGGTATTAGAAGCATGGCAAGTGGTGGGTCCGTACCCGTCTTGGATATTATCTCTCGTTTCTGGAAAAGTGGAGGATGATGTCTGGATGTTGGGCGGCGGGTCCCCACCTAGAGGAGGAAACAGCACTGAGAAGTTTGGAGGAAATAATTGCAATAATGGGAAGGGTAAGTTCTCCTGATACATTGGCTTCTAGGCTGGCATACTGTGAGGAATAATGCTATAATATTGATAGCTGGTGAGGCTCGTTTTGGAATTATGTCATAAAATAAATACCACGCGCCAGTCTTTTTGGTACCAGATGCCAGGTAAATTTTCTATGATCAGGAGTTTCAGTTTCAGTGATAAACATTTGCTCATCTCATAAGTTATCTTACTGTGTTTTTTGCTTTTCAATAATCTTAAAATGTACCTCTGCTATAAATAAAGCAGAAATATAAAATTACTATAGAACTTCCAGACGAGCATACTTTTGAAAATAAGCAGTCCAGTTTCCCTGTACAAGCCACCCCTGATCAATGCTTGTCACCCTTGCTGTGTTGGAAAACTCCAGTTTTGGTGGCCAGCTCAGAGCTGCCGGCCACTTGATGAGGCCAGCGATGTGATTCATGGGTGGAAACAGGCGATTTTTGGAAGAGCCAGGTGCTGGTTTATGCAACGGATCTGATGGCAGACACAGCAGATGGCTCTGCAAGGCAGACTTTGGAAGACTGCATGTCGATTTTTCCATAAATACAAATCCTTCTTGGGATGTCTATTCAGTTTATTGGACACTGTAGTCTTCTTCCCTGGTGGGGATTAATGTTTCTATTCACCAGTGTCAGAAGACTAAATCCCACCATTAATTTTGGAAATCTCAAGCAGCAGAGATTTAAAAGAGGTGCAAACATGTTTTCCTTTTAAGATATCTGAAGCCTTGCCGAGGGGCTTGACATAATTTGTGGAAATCAAGATGGATTCATGAAGAAAGACACCAGTATGCAAAATATTGGGATTCCGGGATACTGATATCAAAATTAGTAACTCTTGACTTGACTTCTCCCTGTCGAATTTCCTGGGTGACTTTAAATGTGTCATTTAATATCTTTGTATCTCAACCTTTCCCTTGAAAAATGTAAATCAAATTGACATACAGTAAAAACAAGAGTTTATTTCTAATCCAAAGCTCTTCGGATATTTTGTATCTACAGTACTTATGCAGTATCTATCTTCAAAATAAACTCATAAATAAAGCAGATTTTGGAAAAGTCAGACATGAATATGGCAAACTATTTCTTGTTTGAAGCTGGTATATGACAAATGAACTGGTGTATGATAAATGAACTTTAATATCTATTATTTTTTTCTTCCTAAAATTTCTCCTGAGCAAAGTAGAATTCCTGCTTTGTCTTTCAAGTTATTTATTCAAGAAGCGTTTGAATTTCTCCCTGTATTTTTATTCTGAATAAGTCGTGTGTTTTTTTCTTTTTTTTGGTGCTGGGGATCGAACTCAGGGCCTTGCGCTTGCAAGGCAAGCACTCTAACCGCTGAGCTAAAGCCCTATCCCGTAAGTCATGTGTTTTCAAATGAGCTTTACTTCTAAATATTTCTCTTCCTATGGTATGGAGGGTTGAACCCAGGGACTCTGCACTGAGCTCCACCCTTAGCCCTCTTTCATTTTTTATTTTGAGACAGAGTCTTGCTCAGTCACTAAGTTGAGCAGAGTGGGCTGGAACTGAAAATCCTCCTGCCTCAGGCTCCCATGTGCCCCCGTGCTGGGTTCTTACCCTCTAAAAATTTTATGAGCAAATTTCACCTTTGAGATAGAATTTCCTATTATTATTTTGCAGTAACTGACTCTGTGACCCCTCTCTGAATTTTAACTGTGTAGGAAATTTCTCAAAACTCAGTCTGAATACAATCAATAATAAAGGGTTTTATAGAACTTCCTCAGTGTACCATTAAGACATTAATTCTGTTGTTCATTTCAGGACAAGGAGATGACAGTAGAAAAAAAGGACACTCATTACCAAGAGTGATCTCTAACTTTATCAATTCATTGGATTATTTTATTCATTATGTAATGAGATTCTTGATTCTAATCTATCCATAATTAAGAACATGATTAGCTGATTTTATGTGAAGTCAGACATCAAGTGAGGCTGCTTCATGGAGTCACCTGGGAACTTAAAGTCGAAGCACAGATCCTTCCCCCAGAGGTTCTGACACGTTTGATGTGGGTTTGGCTTTTGAATCGGTGGTTTTAAGGGCTCTCTGTGTAACTGCACCATGTGTCCAGCATCTGGAGACGGGGTGCGATAGAGAAGCACAAGACTTCAGCTCCAGAATGAGCTGTGTCGACAGAGTAGAAGACAGGAGCCAGAGGCCAAAAGTCACCCTGGCCACAGTTCCCCTTGCTAGCAGGAAGCTGCACAAAGACGTATTGTATTGTTCTTCTCGTGGAAAAGATCACACCTCACAATATAAGGGCTCGAATTGGCAGTGAGGGAGGATACTGTCCTGGCTTCTGAGGGGCATATCTGAGTCCCGACTGTGTACACTTTCTGCATTATTGCAATGACATGTAGGGATAAAATCTTCTCACAGTCTTCTCCAACAACATCACAGTACAAGAGAATGAAATCATCTTCAAAGACTCTAGGGTTAGATCTTTTAGAAATCTTTGAGTACAATTTTTATCTTACACATAATGAAAAACATTGTTTTCCTTGTCGTTAAGGAGATAGCTAAGTGGGTCTGAGTGACAGCTCCGTTCCACATGGATTTGAAGAGCTCCTAGAGAAAGCTGGGTTGGCTTTCCTGTAATTATTTGGAGAATACCCTGGGTTCCTTCTCTAGCTAGCAGTAAGTGAAAGTATTGCATCCTGTAATTAAAATAAGAGATGCTACCCTAGGAAGTGAAATAGGTGAGGTGGCACAAATCAGGGTTTCTGTGACTACAGACGCCATCTGGGCACTCGGTCCTGTGCATAACTAGATAAGCCGTCAGTCCATCTCCCAGCCTCCTGCATGCAACCGGCAAGTTACCACAAGTTCCCAAATTGGAGTGATTTGGGATTTCGTGTGAACTGCAGCTGAGTCTAGCTCTGCGGGTGACATAACCTCTTCTGATTCCAGAATTTACCTCTGCATTTCTTTAGTTTCAAATAAAGCTAAAGAAAAATCATTGATGATTTTTCAATTTTTCTCTGGGTAAAATTTTTTTTAAAAAATTTGCTATTTAGAAACGATTCCAGGGCTGGGGATTTAGCTCAGTGGTTAGCGGGCTTGCCTAGCAAGCGCAAGGCCCTGAGTTCAAGCCCCACTATTACTCCAAAAAAAAAAAAAGAAAGAAAGAAAGAAAGAAATGATTCCAATATCACAACTTTCTGTACTGAGTGAGCCCCATGGCACCTTACACTGATTCCTGTAATAAACCAGAAAAACTGTAATGAAAATGGGAGTAAGGGAAATACAAAACTATGCAGGATATGGCAGAATGTACAATAGCATTCTACAACATTGCTAAAGTTGAGTTGCAGATTCAATTCTAGATTTGCTGATGTTCTAAGAACATGGGGCACCAGAAGGTTGTATATTTTTACATCATCTCTAAAGAGGAAGAACTCTTAGGGAAACAGTCACGTTCTTCTCAGAGAAGAGAGACGAGCACGTTCTCTTCAAAACTTGCTGTCCAAAGGAGGGAAGCTTAGCTGTGCACCCGCCTTGGCCAGCGAATTCCTTAAATAATGGGAGGCAGCTAGTTCTGAGAAGCCTGGAGGTCAGCCTTTCTTCCTCAGTGCACCCGGGTATGCTATTTGTCTTGTCCTTTGGGCCTTATCATCAAATAGTCTGAGGACGTTTATGCCTCCACAGGCGGAGTTTATGAGCAACCACTAAATCTCAAAGAATCCTGCCACTATTGTTACCTGTAGTTCATTTAGATTCATTCCTGGAATTAAAATATCTGCATGAGCAAATTGGACCTTTATTATTTTTAATGGATAGACTAGCTGTAGACCGTTTTGGGTAAAATTAAGATGGGGGTTCTTGTCCTTAGCAGAATCTCAGAATTTTTCATGGAAAAACGTGTAGTTCCACAGAATGAGAGTATCGGGGGTGAAGACGTGGTATCAATATTCAAAAATGTTTTGGGTGTTTTTGAAGCAAACCCAGGTTGAAAAATCACTGCAGTAGTTGTTCCTATTATTTGTTGGAGAATGAGAGCTACATTAGGAGAAGGAAAAAGAGGAGGAGGAGGATGCTCTATTAATAATTACCTTAGAAAAGCAATTCATAATCATTCTCAGAGCCACGTTCCCTTGTTCTGGTGGTCTGTGATCTGCGTGTCCTCATATGCTAACAGACTGTGAGTACACTCTGCTGGATGCACTCTGTCCACCCTTAAGAGAAACTGAGGCACGAATTCCTTAAGAAACAGAGTTTATTCGAACTGATCATAGTGGCGACTGTGGAGATCACAGTTACAAGCAGACTTGATTATGTGCTCTGAGATTTTACAGGTTTCAAAGAAATTTTAAAGGCAAAAACCACAAGTGGGGAAAAGGATTACGTAAGTTGTTTGCGAAGAATTTAGACTGGTGCAGGTCGGCAGCCAGCTGTCTCCTAGGAAGGAGATTCAGCTGTGCTCAGACAGCGGAATGAGTTTTGACAAAAGGCATCGAGAACACAGTGGAGAAAAGACTCGATTGATGGAGCTGGCAAAAGTGGATGCGCTTGTGCAGAAGAAAGAAACTAGACGCATTCCTCTCAACACACAAATACCGACTCAACGTGGATGAGAGGCCTAACAAGAAACTGTGAAATTACTACAATAAAATGTAGGGGAGACTTGAAGACATCGATGTAGGCACTGACTTTTTAGAGAAGACCCCAAAGTCATAGACTGCAGAGGTAAAAGTAGCCTAATAGGATCATATCAAACTAAGAAGCTTCTGCACTGGGAAGAAAATAATCAACAGAAGCAAAAGACATAGTAGAAAAAAATCTGCAACCTATTTGTCAGATAAGAGATCATCCAGGATGTGCAAGGAACCTCCCCCCAAAATTCAAATTAAAAATGGACTAAGGAGGGAAAGGGGATGAGAAAGAACTGAGATGTGTTATGTTCATGTACCAACTCTGCACAAAGAATGTAACCACTGCCAGGCTTGGCGGTACACGCCTATAATCTCAGTATTTGGGAGGCTGAGGCAGGAGGATCACAGCAAGTTCCAGGCCAGCCTGGGCTACACAGTGAGATCCTGTCTCAAGAAAAAGTAACCATTATGTAATGCAAACATGTCCTTAAAAAACCTGAAAAATGGAAGAGGAAAAATGGACTAACAGAGTAGAAATATTGCAAAAGAAGATGTACAAATGGCCAATAAGTATATGAAAAAGCACTCAGCCTCACCAATCATTAAGGAAAAGCACATCAAAACAGTGAGATAGCATTTCACCTCAGTTATAGCCTATCATCAGACAAAAAATAAGAAATGCTGACGAGGATGTGAAGAAAAGAGAACCCATAAAGTGTGGTACGTAATTTAACATGGCTATTATGGAAAACAATAGGGAGATTCCTCAAAACACTATAACTAGAATCACTGTATGGTTGAGCAGCTCCACTACTGCATATATATCCAAGTGAGGTGAAATCAGTACACCAAGAAGGTACTTGTATTCCCATTATTTCAACCTAGTCACAGTAGCCAAAATATGCAGTCAATCCAGGGCCCTTCAGTGGATGGATGGGTAAAGGAGATGTTATGTACACACTGTGGAACATTATTAAGCCACAAAAAGAATGAAATCCTGTCTTCTGCAGCAACATAGATGGAATTAGTGGACACTATGCTAAGTGAAGTAAACCAGGCACAGAAATACAAGCACTACGCCTTCTTACTCTCTTGTGGAAACAAAGGAGTCAACCTTGTAGAAAAACAGAATGGAGTAGAGCACATACTTGTAAATGTATTACAGACATGTAGTATCAGAGACTGGGAAGGACAACGAGGAAAGAGGACAAGAAGAAATTCAATCGGGGTCACCAAAACGGCACAGGAGTCACTTCTGGTTCTCCAGCATAGCAGGTGATTATTGTTGAAATAATCTATGACATATTTCAAAATGGCTAGAAGAGTGTGAAAGTCTCAACCCACAAAAGTGATTAGTGGTTGAAGAAGTGGAAATGTTTATTACCCTGATTTGATTATTACACATTTTACGCATGCATCAAAGTACCAAAATGTACCCCATAAAGTTGTTCAAAGATTATGAATCAATCAGTCAATCAGCCAATCAGTTGATCAATCAATCAAAGGGACTAAATCACTTAAAGAATTTACACAAGGCAGGCCAGGCATGGTGGCCCACATCTGTAGCTCATAAGCCGCAGGATGTGGTGAGTTTCAGCCCAGCGGGTTCCAGTATTCCTGGGAAAGGCACATGCAGCCATACATGTCCTCTGGGCGGATGCCACTCAGCTCTCCTCGCTGTGTCCTTTTGACCTGGGATTTTGGAGGTACCTCTGTCTGCTTTGTCCTTGACTCTAATTTCTTCCATTTTTCCTAAGAAATATAAATACAGAGTGCTTACTATTGCCAGGCTCCGTGGAACCTGCTTTACACAAATGATTGACTTCAATTCCTCATTGCATTGATATAAAACTCGAGGAGATTAAATGCTTAACCCTACCCAGAGCTAAGTGACAGAAGGAACACGGTGACCCCAAACTGCTGTTCTTAGCCACTATGCTAGTCTACTTTCCTAAGGATACATGAAAAATAGTTACTGAATTTGACTTACAAAGATTAAAACACAGTTTGGTAATTCTTCTGATTCTGCTTATGCAGACTGAGAATCGGGTCTGGAGAGATCCCAGGTTTCTGGGCAAACAAATGGTACAACATAGTAGAACTGTGCAATTGCTCTGCAGCTTGGCATGGAGCAGTTTGACCTCACCTGCCCTGTGTGCTGAAACTCTTATCCCTCATGAGCTGGCTGGGCTGTTTGTCAAATGGAAGAGGTTGATATTCAGTGTTGTGGCCTCCTATGACCTCTGTTTCTGCTTCGGTCAGAACAATGTTGCCAGGCAGAGAGCTGAAAGGTAAATGCTCTTTCATGGCACATGTGTGTGTGTGTGTGTGTGTGTGTGTGTGTGTTATGAAACGCTCTAATTTTAATTTAAAAACTACACTAAAAATGTTAGTAAAACTGAAAATCTAGGCATCAACTGAAAAAAATTTGTACTCATTTTGGATTGTTTTTAAATTTTTTATTAGTACGTGCTTGCAACACATAATAAAGAAATTCATCCTGGGGAATTGGGACCTGTCCACATCTCATAGTGACCATTTTACTTCTTGTTCTCCTTCCCCCTACTGTCTTCCCCTATCCCAGATCCACTGCCCGCCTCCGCAAAGTGTATCTTCCTGTTCTCTATCATCTAGCTTTTATTTTACTCTTTAAATCATTTAAACTTTGAGTTTCTCATGTAATAGGAACCATGTGATATTTAAAGTTCTGTGTCTGATTTACTTCACTTAAAATTAGGGTCTCAAGGTGCATCTATTTTTCTAGAATTGACTTAAATATATCCTTCCTTATGACTGACTAGAACTCCATTTTTATATATACATTTTCTTTATTCATTTATCTGTAAATGGGCACATAAGCCTCTTCTAAGTTTTATGAATTATACCTCAATAAACCTGGGTATGCATGTATCAGTGTGATATGATATCTTTAGCTTTTTCCCACTGACATTGTAAGAGTATTCCTTTCTCCCTACATCTTCCCAGCATTTGTTGTTTTTGAATTCTTGTGAGAGCCATTCTTTCTGGAGTAAGAGGGAATCTGTGTTGCTTTGATTTGTGTTTCTCTAATGGCCAAAGAGGCTGAACATTTTTGCATACCTATTGGCCATTTATAAGTGCCAATAAATATAGTTTCAGGGTTAGAAATGGCTCAAGGCTTTGTAGGACATTTTTGTTTGTATGTTTACATTTGTAATAAGAAAATTCAAATTATTTTTAAAGACTATTTCTTAAAATTTTAAATAAAAGTTTCCTAGTCTAATGAAAGCCTAAAGAGTTCATTTGAATACATAGATAACATAGTTTAGATTTTTACACAATAAACCAGAAAGAAATGTTTTTGATGTAAGACCAAAGTAAGAAACTAAACAGGCTGAGTGCAGGGGTGCACCCTGTGATGCTAGTGACCGAGGAGAGTGAGGCAGGAGATTTGCAAGTTCAAGCTCTCCCTGGGTGACTTAGCAAGACTCTGTCTCAAAAAACAAACAAACAAGCAACAACAAGAACAACAACAAATAGAACGACTGGGAATGTAGCTTAGTGACAAAGTGTTTGCTCAACATTTGCTTCCTGCTTAGTGTCCTTAGTGCTAGACACAAAAATAGAAAGACAACAAACAACTAAAAATCCTCCAAACAAACTGCAAAAATAAACAGCTAGGCATGAAAATGAGGTGATAAACTATTTGTAAAAACCCAGCAAGTTTTTTTTAAAAAAATTAGATAAACCAACACACCTAGGGTATAGTGAATAACTCTGTGCGCACTGCTTTCCCTACTTTTTAGCATACATTTTAGGCTAAGCCTCACAAGAAAAGAAAGAAATTGAGAGAGGTGGTGGGAGCAGGTAATGGGCTATCACAGCGCATCCTGCCTTCTGATCAGCACAATATTTGGGGTGTGTGCAGAGCAGCTGTGAAAAGACGGTTGATTTCCCACCTTCCAGGAATCACTTCTGCTGTGCTGGCAGGAAAGTGGGTACTTGATTTCAGACTAGCAGTGCAATGGGTAAGATCTGATGGATGTTAGCGAATTAGATCAGAAGATAGTCTATGTATGTGGAATGATTACGGAGTCCCCGTTTGTAGGAGAGTTCTTACATTTTACATCAGATCTGCTGTAAGAATTGACTTCTGCTCTTGGGTCTATAATAATATAACTAGCTTCATTTTCTAAGCAGGAGCTTGTCCCCTCTGCACTCAGAATGTGAGAGCAAACGCTGCGGGCTTTTTGCTTAGCCGCCTGTTGCCAAAAATCTTTAGCAGTCACTGTTGTGTGTGTTCACCATGATGCATCGTGCACGTGTGTGCATAACAGCACACGCTGTGTGTTTCTCCGTACAAGGGGCGCTTTCGTTCTTGAATTCATCTGTGAAGTCAGGAAGAGGAAGTTTAGCAAGGCGACCCGTTTGCATTCAAATCTTGGTTGTGGCACTTACTCCTGGTTTGTCTGAGGCAACATTCTCCATGTTTCTGTGCTTCTATTTTCTCGCTTATAAAAGGAGGATGCTGTGCTACAACTTGAGTGTGAGTAACACCGGTCGACTTGTTCTTGACTGGAAAAGGCCGGGACACCACCAGTAGAGACGGTCTGTGCTGACTCAGAGGAAGGTTCTCTTCAGGGTCACAGCAGCAGCAGGAACCAGCACGGGCACACACAGCACACGGAGGCCCCGTGCGCAGCAGATGCGTTTACATGTCGGTCTTCTGCATGTGGATGGGCAGCCTCCCCAGGCCCGTTTATTAAAGAGCTATCTTACTTGCAGTGCGTGTTCGTGGCACCTTCGTCCAAGATCAAATACGTAAATATTCTCAGGGTTGTCTTTATGTGCTCTGTTCAGCCCCACTGATTCTCATGCCTCTTTTTCTGCCAGTATCACGTGGATTTTCTCACTGTAGCTTTGTAAAGTAACTTCAAGTCAGGATTGTGATGTCTCTTGTTTTTTCTTTTTTTTAAGCTGGGATTGCTTTTGCTGTTCTGGTTCTCTTCTGTTTCCATGTGAACTTTAGGATTGTTTTCTCCAGTTCTGTGAGGAATATGATTACAATATTGATTGGGATCGTATTCAATCTGTATATCGGCTTTGGAAGTATGGCCATGTTGACTATACTGGGTCTGCCTAGCCAGGAACGGGATATTTCTCCATTTTCTGCTGTCCTCTCTGGCTTCCTTTTATACTGTATTGTAGTTTTCACTGTAGAGGTCTTTTGCTTTCTTAGGTTAATTGCAAAGCATTTAATTTTTCTTGGTGCTATTGTGAATAATATTTTTTCCTATTTTATTTCTCAGTGAGTTCATTATTAGTGTACAGGAATGCTTTAGGGGAATCGAGACCATTCACGTCGAGAGTTATTACCAATAAGTATCGACTTATTCCTGTCATTTCCTTGTTTTCCTGTTGCTGAGTCCTTGTCTTTCTCTTATAAGTAACTGCTTACCCTACCTGGTGTATTCATTCTGCTAGATTTTTTTTTGTCATTATTGCCTTCATTGTTTCTTTCTAAAATATTTTCCAGAATTTTTAAAGTGTTAGTTTGTTGGTCATGAATTTCTTTATCACAAAAATATCTCATTTCTCCATCAAATTTGAAAGATAATTTTGCAGTACATATCAGTCTGGATTGGAAATTGTTTTCTTTTAGGGCTTGAAACACTGAAAGCTCTCCTGGCCTTTAGGGTTTGTGTTGAGAAGTCTGCTGTAATTCCACTGGGTTTACCTTTATAAATGATCCATTACTTTTCCCTACCATTTTTAAGATTCTGTTCTTGTATGTCACTTCTGGGATTTTGACTGTGATGTGTTTTGGAGAGTTTCTTTTCTGATCATGGCTTTTCATGCTTCTACATGGCTCACTTAACTGTGTGTTAAATTCTTCTCCCTTGTTTGGGAAGTTTTCTATTATTTCAATAAATGGGTTTTTCTGTCATTTTTGCTGTGTTCTGATTTTCGCTAATTCCAGTTAATCCTTGATTAGTTTTCTTTGCGTCATCTAGAAGCTGTTGGATCTGTTTCATGCTCTTCTGTTGTCCTTGAGTTATCTCTTATTAAATCACCACTAACGGCAGCCTTGTCTTTTACTCTGGCACTTAGTCCTCACATCGGTCACTTCTGCCAACAATACTTTTGACAGAGTTTTTAATCTCCTGAATTTCTACTTGGGACCTTTTATGGACTCTAATTCTTTTCTGTGCTTGTCATTCTTGTTTTGTTCGACTCTGCCAGCTTTTTAATTAATGTCTTCTGAGACTTTCTGATCATTTTGTTTATTTGGTCCACTTTCTGTTTCCTTACTTCTTCTGTGAATTTCCCAGAAACCTTATTAATTCAACTGTGTGGCTTTTGGTTTCATCCTCTTTGATGCCCCATAGATCAGCTTTTGGGCAATTTGGAATTTCTGGAGGTATTTTATTAGTTTGTCCTGTCATGGTTCTGTTTTGTTTGTTCTTGTGTTGGTGCTCGCTGGTTTTCATTGTGGAAAGCTTTGTTCCTAGCACTGAGATCGCCTTAGCTAATGTCTACTTTTCCATGTTGTTCTCCTGTCATAGCCAACTATTGGCCTCGCCTCTGTCTGAGCTTCCAGCCAACTCTGATTATTCAGGATGGGAGGCTGCAGCATATTCAGCCCAGTACCTGGTTCACCAGGAATGGGCCACAGTATTGTTAATGACCCCAACACAATCCAGATACTGGCATCCCACAAAAACAAATTAATAGCAACAGCTATGTCACCTTGGTTATACTAACAAAATCAGCATCAATTATAGTGTCAAATACAAAATGAGTTTTGACAAAATCTAATGACCAGTAATGTACTGCTCTTAACAATAAAATAGAAATTTATAATGATGGCTTAAACATTAAGAAAATGCAAAAATTGACCTACTATTGCTCTACAGTAAATATCTACTAAACGAAACAACTGTGCCTCTACTAACAATCAAATAGTATTCAATAGAAATAGTGTAAAATTACCCAGTTTATAATGCTTAGTAGTTATACTGATGAACGTAGGGGGACTAGGAAACCAGGGAAAGAAAAAAGCAAAATTTGAGAAATCAATCAATAGGATATGAGAAGGGGAGAGAAACATGAGACAGGGGATTCTACTGAGAAGTTAAAGGAAATTAATAATGTTAGATAACAGTCACAGGAAAAAAATAAGCAAGAAAAAGAGGAGGAAAAAAAAAGATGAAGAGAGAGCCAAATACAGGAAGTAAAGATAAAAAAAGGAAGAGAAAAAAGTTGAAAAAGAAAAGAGGCTAAAAGTAGAAGAAATCAGAAAAAAGCCCAAAGTCTCCAAAAACCTGATGAAGGAAAGATAAAAATAATGAACAATAGCAAAATAAAAAATACTGATTAAAAGAAAAAAGATTTCTGTGTTTTTGAAAAAGTGGTTTCTTTTCTAGAGCTGCAGGCATGGAGCCAGCCAATCGCACTTTTCTTTGCCACCTTTAGGTCCTTGGGGTTTTAGGTGCCTCCCTGCACCAGAGGCCCCGCTTTCCATTTCCCCCACACTGTGAGTACCAAAGAACTAGAGTCAGTGTAAATGTTTCAATCAGAAATTGAGAAGATTAAACATCATATTGACAGTATGGAAAGCAGGACTGACCAATACGAGGACAGAATTTTGGTAACGGAAGACAATGATGCCTTCAAAGACCAAGTATGCAAAGAAAGTTTACAAACAAGAGAAGGTGAAAATGGATCTAACTACTAGATGATGCAAAGAAGACTAATTTAAGAATAATTGCAATAAGTGACAAATTAGAAAAAAAACACAAAAGCATGAAAAACCTGTTCACAGGAATAATGGCAGAAGCTTCCCAAGTATAGGGAAGGAAATAAACATACAGAAAAGTGAGGCATACAGAACCCCAAACAGCCACGATCAAAGAGGGACCCCTCCACATGACATTGCACTTCATGTTCCAGGAGTCCACTGTAGGGACAAAAATCTTAAAAGCTGTTAGAGAAGGGCAACAAATCACATATCAAGTTAACCCACTAGAATTATAGAAGATTCTCTACACCAACCTTAAAGGTCAGGAGGGCTGGGAGTGAAGTGTTTCAAAATGTAAAGAATAGCAACTTCTAATCCCAACTTATGTGTCTTGAGAAAGTCTCCTTGGGTACTTTCATGACAAGGGGCACCTCAAGAAATTCAGGACCACTGAACCAGTGTTAGAAAAAGTTATCACGGATAGCCTAGAAATAGCCCATGAAGCCCACAATGTCAATAAATCAAAAAGAATGAATATACCCGGCAGAATGAGCATCTAAGCAAAATGGGAGAAAATGAGGAAATCAGCAACAGGAAAGCAATGCAATGACAAGAATAAGTCAAAGAGCCAAATTTCTTTGCTGGAGGAAAGAGCCTCCTTAAAAATGGTGCTGGGAAAACTGGCTATCCACATGCCAAAGACTGAACCTAGACACATATCTCTCATCACGCCCTAAACCAAAATCGAAAAGGATCAAAGATCTAAACATTAGAACAGAAACACTTAATCTGCTGGCAGACAAAATAGGTAAAACTATTGAAGACATAGGTGTAGGAAAAAACTTTCTAAACAAAACTGAAGTTGTGCAAGAAATAATACCAGGAATCAACAAATGGTACCACATCAAATTAAAAAGCTTCTGCAAATGAAGGAAACCAGCAAGAAAGTGAATTGACAACCTACAGAATGGGAAAAGTTTTTGCCAGCTCCTCCACAAAGGACTAATATTTAGAATACAGAGCTCAAAAATATTAGAGGTCCTCAAATTTAAAGACCCGATCAAAAAATCAGCATCTGAAATGAATAGACACTTTTCAGATGAAAATAAATACTTGAAAAAATGTTGAAAATCAGTGGCCATCCAAGAAATGCAAACTAAAACAACACTGAGATTCCACTGTTCTCCGAAAGAATGGCTGCCATCAAGAAATCAATCGTAACAAATGCTGGTGAGGCTGTGGGGAGAAAGGAACTCTTCTCCTTTGCTGGTGAGAGTGTAAACTGATAAAACCCCTATAAATATCTGTGTGGAGATTCTTTAATAAATGAAAAATAGAAATTCTATTTGATCCAGCTATTCCCCTTCTATGTATCTTCTCAAAAGATTGAAGACATCATACCACAGTGCTGTATGCACGCCCGTGTTTATGGCAGTGCCGTTCATAATATCTAAATCCTGGAAACAGCCTAGATGTCTATCAGCAGATGAATGGACAAAGAAAATATGGTATTTATTGAAAATACAGTACTACTGTGCTGTAACCAAGGATGAACTTCAGTCTTTTGTGCAGAAATGGATGTGCTCCAGAACATAATATTAAGTGAAGCAAATCAGATACAGAAGCTTAAATATCACATGGTTTCTCTTATAGAAAATACTTAATATATAAAGAAGGCTGGGTGAATGGATGCACCTTGAGACCATACTCTTAAGTGAAATAAATTGGATACACATGGGTAAATATTGCAATTTTTCTCTGCATGAGAAACTGAAAGTGTAAATAAGGACCAAAGTGTACAATAGATGCTGTGAAATAGAAAGAAAATATTCAAATGGGGGGAGAAACTAAGGAGAGGGGGAGGGGGAAAGGAAGCAAGAGAAAAAAATAAGAGAAAAGGAGGAAAAAATGGGAATAAACCTTTTGTAAATAAGAAAGGAAAGAGGAGTAGAAGGAAGGGCAGGGGAAGGGGAAAAAAGAAGAATCACTTGTACGAATTCCCTATGATGAATGCGATCATTATGTATATCTAAAATAATTAATTATAAAAAAGAAAGCACGAAATAAAAGACAGTAATAGAAAAAAAAATAGAGGGAAAAAGAGTTGCTGTAACCCAGCATGGATGATGTATCTAAAAGTGTACTTGGACTGAGTACAATTGTGGTACATGTTTTATATGTTTTTTGGCCTATTGGTCTGGTTTTTAATCTGTATTTATAATAAATAACTTTGCAAGGTCTCCTAAATGAATCTGATGGTGGCAAAATAAAAGATGGATTGAGGGAAGGGGAAAACAAAAGAACTGGAAGGTGTTACATGCATGTACCAATTCGCTACAAATAATGTAATCATTATGTACTGCAAACCTGTACTAATAAAAGTTACAAAATTTTCATTGATCTATTTTTAGTATTTCGACTCTGCCAGAATTCTCCAACTTTTCGAATATGTTGCTTACATTTTCTACTTGATTCCTCAATGTGTTAATCACGGATATTTTAAGTCCCTCTCTGATAGTTCCAGCGTCTGGGTCATTGCCGAGTCTGGTTTTGTTGAGTACTTTATTTCTTGACGGCGATTATTTTCTTCCTGGTTCTTTGTGCGTCTCCTTACTTTCTGATTTAATGCTGTGTATTCTGTGTTAAGCAACAGTAGAGACTGAGATAAATGGAATTTATGCCCCAACATGGGCATGGCTTTCTGCAGGCTATTAACATGGAAAGCTGATTCAGTGTCATCAGGAGTTGAGTTGTTCCTACTGTCACTGGCTAGTGCGGGTCCCTTCTTTAGTGATGGTGGAAAAAAGAACAGGATGTAACATGTATATGTTCCAGTTCCTTGCTATGAGAGTTATTTATTATGAGTTGCAAACATGCACTAATAAAAAAGGCAAAAATACTAAATGACAATATGAATTTACGGGCAATAGCTTTAATTGGAAAGTCAGACAGCAGATAGAAAAAGGCCTCCAGTTTGAGTAGCTGGAGGAGGCTTGCTCTGATGGTGAAGGTTCAGACAGGCCTACCCGAAAACACAGGGGGCCAGCTGTGGAGGATCAGCTCGTGGGCCGGGGTGGGGCTGGTCAGTATCTCAGTCCTGGTTTCTTCGCTCTGAAGGAGTCTTCACCGCCTGAGGGGTGGTTCTGCTCCCAAGAAATGAATCCTGTTTGCAGTGATTTCTAGGAGCCAGGTGACTACCATTTCTGGACAGTAGCTCGAGACTTTTACACATTGCTCCAAAGGGAGGGGTCTGGAACTGGACGTTGTAAAGCCTGGTAATCATGTGTCCCTGTGAATCCTGAAAAGTACTTTAGGTACTTTTATCTTGGTGTCCTCCATCTTGAAGGGTAATGAGTTAGGCTATTCCAGTGTGGGGCCACTGAACTTTGTTTTGCCACCTTTGAGACGGACACTGCCTAAGTGACTACATTTGACCTAGAGTTTTACGAAATGAAGATCAATCTTTGCTCTACTTTCAGTTATTTTTCGGGCATCTCTCAGCTCAAGTAAACAGTGACAGATGTGAGCGAAAGCCACTGAAGTGCCTGACTGCCCCAGAAGAAAATGCAAATCGTGCCTTTGATGTGTGACAAGTTAAGAGCACTGGAGTTTGTTTGTCCTTTGTCCTGATGGTGATCTCGGTGTCACTTCTTCCCCTCTTATCTTTTTTGCACACATTTAGTAAAAGACATTGAATAGAGCTCACAAATAAAATGTGTATTGGGGTTTGTGGCTGTCAGTTATGTCAATTTTTCACACTAGCTTCTACACAGTTTCAGAATTTGTGAAAATTTTAGCCTATTTGCCCACCTGTTTTCAGGTAGCTGTCTCTTCTGTGCTATAGGGACAATACAATAGTTTGTATGTTTCTTCTCTCCTTTTATGAATTTCTTTGTGTTTGGAGTTTAATTCACTTATTTGTCTTACGTCCTCTTCTCTTTGTTGGGCTCATGTAAGTTTTATTCTGGTGTAAGCAGGTTATGTAGCTTCTTTTGTTGCTGTTGTTGGGTGGGAACAACAATCACTTGTAGATTTCTAAATCCTAAATGGAGGCAAAATCAGATAAGATGGGCTTTGAGTTTACTCTTCTTAGTCTGTAAAGGAAAACATGGTGTCTTATGACAGATTGGTGGTGTTACTGGGGTTTTGACATGCTGGGGACTCCTTATAAAAGTGGCTCACCAACTGAATGTTATCTGTTTCTGGGTTGCTCCCCTCTCCCACTGGAGTTAGATTCCAGGTTCTTCTCATCTCGAACCAAGAACTGGATGAGATGAACCAAAAGCAGGGACATAGTTTATTTGAAAAAGTAAAAGTGAAGAGTGAGGGAGAAACTGGCTCTGCAGAGTGAGTAAAAGCAGGAAAAACAAGATAAAAGGACATCTCGGACAAAGCAGGGAGGGCCACCTGAAGAAAGTCACAGTAGCAAGTTCCTTTTGATGTCTGTGTCTGTAATACTGTTCAGATCTCAAGGAAACCCATGAGAACTTCTGCATACAGGTCGTGAGAGGTGGTGCTGGGATCCCAGCCTCAGGCTGACATCAGGTCTGGGCCATCCTACTAGAAAACTGCCTGAATTCTCGTGAGAAGTCCATGTGCAGGGCTTCGGGAACTGTTCTGCACGTGTGCTCTGGGATCTTGTAATAACAGGTCAGATCTACTTCTCCAGCCAGCTTTGCCATGCGCTAATTTCCTGTCTCACTTCTGGAGATTCTTTCTAGGTTCTTGCATCTTATCAAAGAATTAGTCAAGACAAGCAAAAAGGTAGTGAGGTTTTTACATTTATTAAAGGTATTAAAAGTAGGAAAAGAAGTATGCTCTGTGGAGTGAGTACAGTCCAATGAAAGATAAGAAATGAAGTACACTGCAGAGTGAGAGTGGCCTGCTCAAAGAGAGAGAGCGCACAGTGTTTGTGAGTTTAATGGTGGCCATCTGTTTTATCCCCCACTCTGCAGACTGACATCAGATCTAGGCTATCCTATCAAAAACCTGCTTCCTTTCTCATGAGAAGAATTGAAGATAGCACTCTCTGATTGGTCCCAGGTGCAGGGTTGGGGTCCCTGTGTCCTGTATCTCGGCAACTGACCAATCACACCCACTTGCCCAGCAGCTTTGCCATGCCCTCGTCTCCTGCTCATGGGACAGAGGGTGTGTCCTAGTGAGAGAAGTGGCATTGTTTTAACAAACAATAGTAGAGAAATACGCATTTTATAATGAGTGCAGTGCATCTTATAATGAGTAGTAACCATTGGCAGAACTTCCAAATGTACATGGAAAACATTGGAATGAATAATTCATTTAACATAGTCAAAATATTAAAATTAAGAAAAAGAGGAAACAATCATGTAAATTACGTGGAAAACATAATAAAATATGTTATGAATACAAGTGTAATAAATAAATCATTACTCTTAATGCAACTGGACCTGAATTACTAAAAGATAGAGACTGTCAGACAGCATCAATAATAGCTCTATGTGACTTTATAAAAAATGCACATAATCACAGAGTAAATGCACAGAAAGGCGAGGAGATGTTAGGAAAGTATAAACAAAAAGAAAAGGCAAGATCGTATTAGACAAAAACTCAGATCAGGCCAAAAGCAGTGAACAAAAAGGTGTGGCAGGTGATTGGATGGTGCAGGTTTGTAGCTGACTTGCTGGTGAGAGGCGGGGTCTGGTTGGAAGAGGTAGGTCATGGGGGCGTGGCCAGGAAAGGAGCGTGGCCAGGAAGGGTTTATCTCACTCCCTGGCCCCTCCCCTTGCTCTCTGTTTCCAAGATACCATGAAGTGAGTAGCTCTTCTGCTATGATCCTCTCCTCTGCTGTTCTGCCCTGAAGCTGGCCCACCATGAATTGTAACCATGATCCTCTTTTCCTTTAAATTGTGGGTGTGAGGTCTGTCCCAGCAATGAGAAAGTGACTAAGATAGGATGAGTGCATTAAGGCCCATAAAACCATTACAAAGGTGTCTGGCTCTTTATAAACTGTGAGTGATGCTATCTAAGAGTATAAACACTATACAGCAATAAAAATTTAGAGATGATGGTAGGCACAACATTCCAGATGTTCATACCTTAATCCCAAGAACCTATAAATACATAATGTAACAAGGCAAAAGGGACTTGGAAGGAGTTATTAAAGTAACAATTAAAGTAGAGTATCATTATCTAAGGGGACCCAGTAGAATCACATGAGCCCATAAAAACAGAGAACGATTTCTAGCTGGTGTCAGAGAGATAGAGCAGAAAGATAAGCCAGAGAGAGTCCAGACCTAAGAAGAATTTGACGTGCCGTTGTTGACTCTACAGTGGGCAAGACACTGAAAGACTTGTAGGAGGTAAGGAGAGCCCCGGCTAGCTAGAAAGGAAATTCGTACATCAGTCCTATGACCACAGTCTTTCAATCATTTATCAGTAAATGTAGAAAAGGAATTTGATAAAATTTAACATTCATTTGAAAACCACATATCCTGCAAAAGACTATATAAAGGGTATGACTCAAATATATAGAGAACTCTCAAGGAAAAGTACACAATTAAAACTGGGAGGAGACAAGAGGGGATATTTGGCGTTCCACATCATTAGACAGTTTGGAGATGGAAGTAAGAAATACAATGAGGTATCATTATAAACTCATTGAAATGTCCAAAATAAACAGTGACATCACAAATTCTGGCAAAGGTCCAGAGAATCTGGATCACGTGGTTGGAAATGTCAAGTGGTTTGTCACTCTGAAAAACAGTTTGGCAGTTTGGCAAAACTAACCCTTGTAATCTAGTAGTTTTACTTCTGGATATTTATCCTTGAGAAATGAAGAATTCTGATCACACAAAAATCTGTACAGGAACATTTGCTGCAGCTTTATCTGTAATAGCTCCAAACTGAAAACAATCCAGATGTCACTCAGTGGTCAAGCAACTAGGAAATGCCCGTATTAGAAAGTACAGCTGAGCAATGTAAAGGAACGAACATCAAGAAACTGAACTATGCTGAGTGAAAAAGCTGATGCCCCAGAGGTTTCATATGTTATGATTCTGTTTATTTACCATTCTTGAAGTGACAGCCTCATAGGTATGAAAACAGACTAGTGATTGCAGGGGTTAAGTAAAGGGTATAGCCGGAAGGTGATGGTGTTTTTGAAACAGGGCTACACGAGGGATGTTTGTTTGCAGGGATGGCGGGCGCCTTGTTCTACATCCGTATCAGTGTCAGTGTGCTGACCGGGACAGTTTTTCCAGAGGTTTCTATGGGGGGAAACCTGAGTAAGCAGCATGAATTTCTCTGTATTAAAACAAAACTATGTATGAATCTACAATTACTGTATCTCAAAATAAAAACTTTAAAAAACCTTGTTTAAAAAACAAGTTGTATTGTAAGATCAATAATAGTAAAAAAATTATAAAATAATGATATATTGAATCTATCAACCTAGCAAAAAAAAACATTATCAAGTGATTTTATTCTTTTATTTTGGAAAAAATCTATCAAAATAATTCATTATATTCACAACTTTTAAGACCTAAAAACCATCGATACAATTCAGTAGCTAATTATAAAAATCAAAACGAAATAAAAGTTGAAATTTTCTAAGTGTAATATATATTCTTCATTAAAAACTAACGAGTATTACTTTATAGCACAAAATACTAAACACATTTCCATTACAATCAAGCATTAGATAGCATGCTTTTTATTACTGTGTTATTCACCATGGTTATTTACTATCATTTTGATGATTTAAGGCAAGAAGAAGAAAGAGGAGGCAAAAAAAAAATCAGTTGGAAGAAGAGGTATGAAAGAGTAGGAAGAGGAGGAAAAAGAAGAAATAGCTGGCGTGCATTTTGCAAAGATCTGTAACTGGCCCTTTTCGTTGATGTTGTGCTCACATCTGGCAGAGTGTGCGTAGGCAGGGACACGAGAAAGAAATCCACTGGCATTAGAGGATACTAAAAAGAGAGAATACAATAAAATGGCTGAGTATTAGCTAAATTTAAAAACTAGTATTGTTCTCTGCTCTAGTAATAAATTCTAATATAGTAAATGAGAAATTGCAATAGTGGCAAAACTGTGAAATACTAAAGAATAAATTTAATGGTCAGATAGTACTTCAGGGACAGAGGATGAATTATTCAATAAATGGCTATGTTATAAATTAACAAGTTAAGTGTAAGAAATAAGATGAAACTCCTACAATAAAACCCAGGATACACACACAATCTAGGTTTGTGGAAGACCTGCTTAAATATGTCTAGAAATGTAGAAAATATACAAATAAAGATGGATATATTTGGCTAAAGGACATTAAAATGTATAGTAAAAATAAAATTATCAAATAAACAATGTAACATTTCGTCTATTAATATAGCAATACTTGTCTATTATATAGCAATATGACAAACTTGACTAGTTAGTAAAAGAGCAAATCTACATACGACCCACCTGTTCTATTCCTGCATATACATCCAAAAGAAATGTAATCAACTCACCAAAGACACACCTGCACTCGCGTGTTTACTGCAACAGTATTCACAATAACCAAGCTATGAAATCAGCCTTGGTGTCCAGCGACGGAGGAACGGTAATGACAATATGACCTATCTACTCAATGAACTACTACTCAGCTGTGAGGGGGAATAAAATCCTGTCATGTGCAGCCATGTGGATGAAACTGTATGACATCATGTTCAGGGAACTCAGCTAGATGCAGAAACACAAGTATTACATGTTTTCTCTCTTGTGTGATCATGAAGAGAATGTAGATTTGAAAGTGGAATAGTGATAACAAGGGATCTGGAAGGGTATTGGGGTAGGGAGGGTGATGGTGGGGGAAGGGTGGTTTGAAATGATTGTGCTTGCTATATATATACATGGGAATGTCACACTGAGTCCCACTAAAATGTGCAATTAATATGTTAGTAAAAAAAGAGGTTAATTTGGATATATAATTTGAAAATGTTCCTAATATCCCCTATATTTATGTGTGTATAATATTAATTTTTATTAAAGTACGTGAAAAAGAAATATTTAAAAAGCAAATTCAAGTGACCAATTAGAACTGAAGGGGTGGCCAAACTCACTAATAATCAGGAAAATACAAATTTAACAAATGCAAATCACTTTATATGTATCAACTTGGCTAAAATTAAAAGAGCTACTAGTGCAAATTCTTGCTGGATTATAGGGAGAGTGAACTGTCAAACATGCTTGTAAAAGTATTAAGTTGACAACTTTCTGGGAAAGCAATGAGTACATGAATGAATGAATGAATGAAACCAGTGGCTCTTCATTTGGGAAGCATACTGTAGAATTATGACTCTCAGTACATAAAATATATTTTTAAAGATGTCCATTGAGGTATTATTTTGTGGCAAAAATAAGTAAATGAAAGGAATGAATAAATGAGTGAATGAAACAAAGCAAATGTTCATCCATAGAAGAATGAATGAATAAATTATAGTATGGACACAGTTAAAAATAATCATAACTCGGGCTGGGGATTTAGCTCAGTGATTAGAGTGCTTGCCTTGTACGCACAAGGGCCTGAGTTCGATCCCTGGCACCACAAAAAAAAAAATATCATAACTCTACTACTACTTGAGCTGTACTACTATGGCAATTTTGTGAGGTGTCCTTGAGTGGAGAAAGCAAGAATGTGTGTGCATTGAGAAAGCTAGTTTGCACTAGTGTTCTTACATATATGCTACATATATAAACACATATATGATGTCTGCACATGTTGTATATGTGTGAATGCTTGCTTGTCTTGTATAAACTTGAAAACTATGGATTGTAAATAAGCCAATATCAAGTCGGAGAAAGATACAACATTGTTCATTGTTACTTCATGTTTTGTAAGGATATTTGGTAGGATTGTAGGTTCTTTGGATGGTGAGACATAGCATAAAGACACGGAGATGGATGAAAGACAGGACTGGTATATACAACCCCAAACAAGAGAAGACTGTCAGAGGGGGCCATATGGCAGGGGTGCACTCATGGCCAAGATATCAGGACACTACAGTCATAGTAGGTAGCTCAAGTGTGGCAAGCAAGGTGAGGACAGCTAGAGTCATGGACTCCATGTGGAGTGGCTTGAGTACTGTATTTCCCTGAAAATAAGACCTAACCAGAAAATAAGCCCTAGTATGATTTTTCAGGATGCTCATAATATAAACACTACCCCTAAATAAGCCCCAGTTAAGATCGTTATCCAGATGGACACATTTAGTATGTCGATTCCAACATATAACAAATGTATTGAATTATAAAATAATGATATCAATATATAATTAAATATAAATTGATAATATTATTGACATTAATACCTAAAATAATGTAAGTTATAATCCAGTATTTGTAAATACCCAACGAGCATTTTTGGATAAGAGTAAATGCTTCTTTAAACAGATGGACTCCGGACTTGCTGCTGAGTGACCAATCAGAGTGCAGACGTGATGCATGAATACCATGTGCACTTGATAACGAGAGGGCACGGTTGTGTCTAATATGAATCTTCGTAATTCAATACCTCAGTCATTGTGACGGATATATTTAATTCACTCAGTGAAATACAGAAACATTGCCTGAAGTTTTTTGTTCCTTTTGTGTGGACCATCATTCTTAACGTCATCATTTTTGTTGCCACTCCTGGTCTCTTAAGTCTCCCATTAACACTTGATTTAAAGGAAACTCTGTGAAGCCAGCCTGCAAGAGGTCATGACTTGGAGAAATGAATTCATGGGATAAAAATCACTGACAGGTGTTTTGGCAAAGCACAGTGGGCAGGCTACATGGTCAAGAAGTGCTCATTTAAGGAGAGCTGTATTGCAGGACATGAGAGATTGGGGCAAACAGTTCCACAGAAAATGGAGTCACAAGAAATTCAGGCCAGAACTTGGAGTTTGGAGAGCTATGAGGATGTTCTGGAAGATGTCATGACTGTATTTCAATAAATGTGGTTTTTTGTACATGCATAAATGAATAAATGTAGATTGTTGTACATGAAAAATAAGACATTCCCTGAAAATAAGCCCCACTGTTTCTTTTGGAACAAAAATTAGTATAAGACTTGGTCTTAGTTTTGGGGAAACGAGGTATGGGGAGCCCCTAACTGTCCAGTGTCAAGGCACAGTGGTGATTAGTGTGTGTAGATATTGGCCCTGGAGTGCGGGAGGCTGGGAAGAGAAAGGGGTGGTAGGGTATGAGTTGAATCAATTGTTCATGAAGAGAAGTAAATGGTCTCTGGCCAGAACCCTAAAACTGGGTCGAGAAGGCGTTTCCAAAAAGCAAAACAAACAAATTCTCCTCCCCTGACTAAGTTATACTTCATTAATGTCCAAAATCTAATAACGGTCCTCAGAGAAAAGTCTAATTTAACCTTTCCTTGCCCTTTGTTCGCATTGGCACTACTCTCAGGTCATTGGGCTGACTTCAGAAACACATTTCACTCACATAGTTTCTGTGTACAATCACTTATATTTATAAAATATTCCTATTATATTTCTTAATAATATGTGACTGGCTCAAATTTATTAGGAAGTTCTCTTTTCTTAAACTTATACAGACTCTATCTATACTGAAGCCACATGATGACCACAAACCCAGGGCTCCAACTTCTCCTTGAGTTTCCTTCATAATCTGCCCTCAAACTGCATTGAGCAGGAAGGATTATCTACTTCTTAGGAAATTTCCAGTGAAGCTGGAAATGAAAGTAGCATACGGCACCGTAGAAATGGCCTGGCTATTGTTCCTCTGCTGAATGTAATTAAGGAAATATGAATGCGATTGCTCCTGAATCTCATTACCATAAATCAGCACTACGACTGAAGCAAAGCAAATTATACAAGTTCTTAAGTACAATGCACTGAAAATATTATATGTAATGTTAATACTTTCCCTTAGTAAACTTTTCTCAAAAATTCTTTTCTACTGTAATATGTATCAGTTATGCAAAATAATAAAGTATTAAACAAATAGTGCAGGAATGAGATAGAGAACCGAGGAGCAAGTACGTTTACCTCCATGCTGACTTAGCCGAAGGAGTGACGCCGCGGTAGCACGTGGGGACCGTGGGCCGGCCGTTGGCCCCGTAGCTTTAAGGCGTCAGAGGCACGGTATTCTCTCTGCTTCACAGATGAGGAAACCGGAACATAGGAATGTCAGGCAATCCCACGCTCGTGCGTGGCAAGGCCAAGGTCTTCCTCATGGATTCCTTCTGTATCTTCAGTGATTCAAAAAATAATGGTAGCTGTTTTCATTTTAGTCGTTGCATATTGATTTTAATATGTGTTAAGCAAGCTATAAGAAGCACATTTAACTTGTGATTTTACATGTATCACTGCCATGTTTTAAAAGTCAGTCAGCTTTTATTTTTGTTTTTTTGGTGGTAGAGATTGGACCTAAGGCCTTTGCACTGAGCTACAGCCCTACCCTACCCACTCCCCCCTTTAAAATTTTTGAGATAGGTTTTCACTAAGTTTCAAAATTACCCAGGCTGGGCTCAAACTTACAATTCTCCTGCCTCAGCCTCAAAGAGTGCTGAGATTGAGAAGTGAGTCAATTTTACACTGAACTATTACATATCTAATACTACAAGTGATATGTGGACATGACAACATGATAGAACTAAATTTGCTTGTAACTTTGTTCCTTTTTGATTTACTTCTTTACTAATAATTTTGTTTTGGGGGCTGGGGATTTAGCCCAGTGGTGAGAGTGCTTGCCTTGCAAGCACAAGGCCTTGAGTTCGATGCCCAGTACAAAAAAAAAAAAAAAAAAAAAAAAACTTGTTTCACACAGGATGAAACTCAAAGTTTGGCATCATTCTATTCTAAAGTTTAGCCCCCACCAGCTGGCCTCTAAATTTATCTTCTTTAGAACCACCTGCTTGAGAGAAGGAGGTTTCCCCAACATACTTGAAGGAAACTGTAGGCAAGCTCACCTAAAAATGGACCATTCATTTCCATCTTTGTTTATTTTCAAAGTGTACATGTACTACATAAAACAGACCCAGGGTCCTTTAAATCGTCTTTTCTTATAGAATTTATTTTATAGATCAATGACTTGAAGATTATGGTTATATATGATGGATAATTAACCATAAATGTTTATGGGGTAACTTTTGTGTGTACCGCACTGTATTGTCGTCTTGATTTTCTAATCTTTCAATATAATTGCGAGGCAAGAGATATGTACATGAAAGTTGTAAGACTGGTGAAAGAGTCCTTGATAGTCATAAAAGGGCAATAGAAACATTAGACAGATTGTAATTTAGAATATGAACCCTGGATTTGCTGACTATTAGGAGAAAACGAGTGTGGCCTTGCGCAATTCACTTAACTGCTCTGAAGTTTTCTCATTGAAAAATGGAGAAAATCTATTTTGCTGACTGATTGTGAATCACAAGGTAATATATAATGAAAACACTTTGTAAACTTTATAGCAACCTGTAAATATATTTTATAAATATATTTTATAGTGTTTCCTATGATGGAAGCATCTATTATTAATAAGAATTGTGAGGCTAAGTTATAAAAAAATAGTGTCCATGTACAGCAACAGGGCAACAGAATATTTAATACAGTCAAAAGAGGCTTAAATACATCACAAGACTTCCCCTTCGGAGCAGTTAAAAAAGACATTTCTAACTATAACAGAGCCGAGAAAAGACAAATTTATCTTATTAGATTTCAAGACTGCTTGTAAATGGATGTGATTAAATTAGAATGGTCTTGATATAAAGACATGCAAATAGCCATCCGGCTGCTCCCCTCAAGCGCATATGTAGAAACGTGGATACAGCAGAGGTGACACTGCAGATCTGGAGGAGAAGAAAAATGCTTTTAAATGGGCAGACAATTGGTAAGTAGAAAAAAGAAAGTGGTAAATAGAATTGGAAATGTGCAATTAGGTACGCGCCTCTCACACTCTATAAAATAAATTGACAATATTCTGGTAAACTATAGACCTAAATTACGAAAATCTAAATGTTTAAATATTTGAAAGAAGATACAGGAGACTAACTGGATGATATAAGGATCAAAGAAGACTTTTTAAAACAAATGAAACATAGTCCATCAAGAAAAACTGGATAATTTTGACTACACTTAAAATCTCTGGGTGACTTAAGAGATCATAAATAAGAATTAAAGACAAACCTGTTACTGAACAACACTTTATTAAATGTGCTTTTTATGCGGTACACTTAAAAACTCTGTGTCCATAATAAAAAGCAAATATAAATAAATGAAAAACAAACAAACAACAAAAAAAACCCCACAGTATACAAACAGACAATTTGACAAAGAGAAAATGTCTTTTTAAGGCAAAGATGTTCAAACTCCCAACAGTCTGGGAAATGTACCCATAAATCATTGAAAATATAAAGCTTGATTATACCACTTGCTAGTGAGAATGTAGGGTGAATGCAAACTCTGACATTGCTTGTAGGAATATAAATTAGCCCAAGTATTTTGGAGGACAATTTCACAACTGTTACAAAGTCAGAGATGTACATATACTGCACATTGGCATGTTGCCTCTACAGATGAACCTGCATGGGGACAAAGTAGCAGGTATAAGGATGACTATTACAGTGCTATTTACTATAGTGAAAATGACAAATATGGGACCAGCCAAACTGTCAGTAGAGCCAGGAATAAGTAAGCTCTGGTTCAGATTTATGTATTAGTGTTCTGTAGAGAAACAATCAATATAAAATATATGCATAATTATGTAAAAGGATTCATTAGCTAGGCTTACGGGATCCACAGTCTGTGTGCTGGGGATCCAAACAATCCAGTGGCAGTCCAAAATTGAAGGTGTGGACGCTCATTGTAGTTACCATTTGAGTCTGTGTAAGGGTGCTGAAGAGTCTGCAGTGGAAGACTGAAGAGACTGCACCACAAGGCTGAAGAAAATGGAGACCAATGTCCAAAGGCAATGAGGAAGACCAAAGTTCCTCTGGAAAAAAAAAAGGACTTTCCTCTTCTTTCCCTTTTTATTCCATCCAGGCTACAAGCCTATTGGTTGGTGCCACCCACATCTGGAGTGGGTCTTCCTCGCTCCCTTTGTTGGCCTACATGTCAATCACACACAGACACATCCACAACTTTGTAAATCTTTGAGGCAGTTCTTACTCAGATCAGGTTGGCATGTCATAATTAATGATCACACATTATCATTAAAGGTATACCTGAAGAAAAAGATAAAAGGTAAAGAAATAGTTATCAAAATTCCTAACCCTTAAGATCAGATGAAAAAAGCAAGCCATAAAATGACACGTTGAGTATGATGTCATTTTCAGGTAAATTATGTAACACTTAAATCTAATAAAAATATATTTTATAGATGCTTGCTTGTGTAAAATACCCTTGGAATAGCACAAACTAACTTCAGTTTCACATTACATTTTGGCAAGTAGGAGAAGTAATTGAGGGTGGTGTCTTAGTTGCTCTAAATGTTTTATTCCTTACAAGAAGGAGACTAAAGCAAATAAGGGGAGATGTTAATGTTTTAAAATTCAGGATAACAGCAATATGGATACTATATTTTAAATGGCTTTCTTTGTATATGTCATACTTTTTTATGATTAATTCCACTTCTAGGAATTTACCTATGAGAAATGAAACTTATTCACAAAGACTTGTATAAAAATATTTATAGCACCTTTATGAAGAATAGCTCTAAACTTAATTCAGATGTCTACCAGTGGGGCTGTGTTCTAGTCATACAATGAAATGCTGCTCAATGAGATAAGTGAATGAACTGCTGCTGCGTGTAACATGGGTGAAGCTAATAAATGCTTTCTGTTGACCTAAAAATGGTGCAATAAAGCAAACCTGTAAGATTTCATTTATATGCAATAGGGCTGGCTGCATAATTTCAATAGCAAAGTGCAAAATGAAAGTACAAAAGCAGGAATAATTGCCTTTTAAGATAATTATATATATATAGCTTTTCCCTCTTCGTCTTTTTCTTGAATTATCCTGTCCTGTCTTACTCATTAGTTCGTGTCATTCTAACTAAAGAAAAATTAAATGAAAAACACTTGAATTTAGTATTACAGAGTAATGTTTAAATTTTTGTATTTGCAATACCAGGTCAAGTGCAGCTATATGGACATTTAACTTTTATGCAGAATAACTGAACTTAGGACAGTCATATTGTCTTAGCTTGAATGGGCTGTATAATGAAGCACCTTCACCTGGGAAGTTTACAGACAATAGAATTTTATTGCTCACAGGTCTGGAGGCCAGCATGTCCAGTGTCTGGTGAGAGCTTGCTCTGCTTCAGCTCAGGCATCTAGCTGTGACCCCACATGGACCTCACATGGCAGGAAGGGCAGACATGCTGTCTTGGGCCTCTTTCACAGGGCATTGGTCCCATTGATGAGGCCTCCTTGCTCTCAACCTAACACCTCCTGAGAGCCGGCCTTCCATGCCGCCGCACCGGGGACTAACCTTCCCCACACGAATACTGGAGGGGCACAAACCTTCAGACCAGAGAACAGGTTTTGTAGTTCATGAATGCTTGTGTATTCAGTTCTTATCCAAAAGTTGGAGACGCTGCACAAAACTAACTCTGTGGCTCTTCTGCTGTCCTGGATACGTGCACATCCTGCTCACACTCTACCTTTGGCTTAATAAATACATAAAATCCGAAGGGAAAGGGAACTGTGCTCCATCTTTCCTTTTAAGTCATGATTTTCAACATAACCATTTGGCCAGCAGGGGAAGAACACAGGGAGGAAGGATAGTATAAGATTCTTTGGTTGTTGGTGTTTCTTGGAACTCCACTGTTTCTTTCTTTGTTCGAAGCCAGTTTGGCTTGGAATGGAACATGTGGCATCCAAGGCTGTTGGTAGCATGCTTAGCTCACAGTAAGTCTCAGTGAACTGCCCCTTGTCACATGTCCCCTGGAATGCTGCCCACATGAGGGCCCACAGAGGAAATGAGGAAGAGCAGACACGCACATTGCTCCATTGACCAATCAGAAAAGCTTAGAAAACACAAATTCAAGGACAAAATTATTAAGAATTGCAAGTCAGCAATAATAGCAATGCATTAAAACAAACATGAAGTCTTTCTGAACACAGTTACTAAGTGAGACCAAAAGATACAATGAATTTTTAAACAAATTGATTACATTAAAAGACACATTGCCATTTAATCCTCCCCTAAGAACATCTCCTTGCTTCAAACATATACCCATCATTTTTGCCACATTGTGAAATAGTTCTGGAAGTTCTCTTTCATGAGTGTTTTTAGTTGTGTTGTTGTGGCTGATTGATTTGTAAATCAAATTGAAATGTTTGCCTTTCCTGATCATTTTGAGTTTGGGGAGGATGCAGAAGTCACACAGTGCAGGATCTGGCATATAAGTTGGCTGAGATACACTGGTATGGTTCTCTGAGCCTGCTTTTCTGTTGGATGATGCTCTACAGCTGCATTCACTATATTTGTGATCACACCTCATAAAGATACTCGTAAAAGAGAACTAGAACCGGTTCAGAAATGTCAAGGATGATGGGAAAGTGCATCTGAAGTGACGAGGAGGCTTTTGAGGGTGATTAATGCCAGTTTATCATTTACTGTAATAAAATTTTTAAATTTAAACATTCACCATATATTTTGACCATCCCTTGTATATGTGCATGCACTTCCCAAATCCACAAACTTGAAATCTGTGCAATTTATTTTATATAAATTGTAATAAATAGAATGATAAGACAGACAATAAAATATTATATCCTCTCCTCATACTAAGTATTCTTTTAAGTGTAAAACTGCAAAAACATATTTTTATTGTTTTCACTTTTTAGGTAAAGATTTTATACTAAAGAAAATAGAATTTGCAAGGTGTGAGTCTTTTCCATTTCTTCCCAGCTTGATGACCTACTTCAATAGTTACTTGAAAGTGGGAAAACTTACATAGTCACAGAGAGTAATTTTGGTCTGATTATGTGTATCTGTATATATCAATGGTTATCTCCTTGAACGTATATAATGTATGAGAAAGATTAGAGTGATCAGTCTACAGATTTAACCAAGCAATTAATATTGTTTGATTCTTTTATGTTTCATTGAATAGGTAATGTATCTGCGATTCAGGGGAAATTTACATTCATTTTCTGTATGACAATATAAGCTCCAAGAGAAAAAGCTTTGATAGTAATCATGACATTTTGACTCGCTGTACTGTTTGTCCTTTTTAAATGTGCATATTTTAGCATGTTTCCCTCAGTGCCATTATAATTGCACCATCGAGAAGCAATGGAGGTTAATTCTGCTGAGACTTTGTTCACACTTAGTTACCATGCCTACAATAAAATAAAAACTTTAACATATTTTTTCCATGTATATTTCATCTTCCATTTATCTTTCATTTTCCTAATCACTGATCTTCAACAGAATGATGTATTACTTTCAAGTTTGCCTGTAATACAGAAGCTAACACACTGCTTAATTATTTCCCAGTTCCCAGTGACAATGTCTGGTAGTATTTTATAAAAAAACTTACGAATACATTTTAAAAAAGTTTTATTAGTACATGTTTGCAGTAGATAATGTTCACATTCCTTGTGTGGAGTTGGTGCATGTACATAACACATCTTAATTCCTTTTCTCACCTCTTTCTCTCCCCTCCTTCCAACTTTTGATTCCCTTCCCATTTGAGAAAGATCTATCTCCCTGCTTCCTATTATCTATCTTTTATTTTGCTTTTTATTTATACTTTTGGTTTCTCATGTAAAAGAAACCATTCGTTCAGAGATAATATCATTACTTTATCTGCTATACTTTGGAGGAAAAAATGTTTTAAGTAAGTACTATATATGGAAAAATTTTGAGGCATAAAAATGTTTTGTTAAAAATCATATTACATATAAGGAAATGCAGCCAGTACTAGCTGCTACATATACTCCCAGATAAGTATTTCCTGTCCCGAACCCAAGTGTGGTTGCAATTGGAAACACCTTGTACCTGGCATAGCAAAGTTCACTTTCATAACTGCAGAGAAAGAAGTCAGTTCGCCAAATCACTTCCGTATGTGCAGACTGTATCACATTCGCAAAGACATAATCATCTGGGTCCGAGTTATCTCAATTTCAAATTGATGGAGAAAACAAGCTGTGAAGCAAATTACATAACAACTAAAACACTGTGCTTTCTATATACAAAATCAATATTAAATAACATTTTTATATGTTGCTTTTATTTGTACTGAGAATTGAGCCCAGGGCCTTTGCACTGAGCTACATCTCAAGTAACGATTTTATTTTCTTATTTTGCAACAGGCCTCATTAAGTCGCCTTGTCTGAGGATGAACAGGCAGCCACCATCCCATCCATCTTTCATTCGTGTCCATGAGCACTGTAAGTAGCTGTTATATACCGTACCAGTATGTTCTTGCAATTGTTTCAGCCCAGGAAATCTGTGTGTTGTTTCAAGAAGTATGAAAGTATTATGAGGATTCATCTAACCAAAAGACAGGTGAGCAGAAGGGTTTTACCAAGAGCCAAAACTTGCATATATTTATGTTATCTACATACCTAGAAATAAAAGTAAATAAATTCCTTCAGTTGAATTTGAGGAAAAGCATATTACAGTACAACAAATTTCTCAATGTCTTTCTATATTTCCTTTATTAAGAAATCCTCAAGCTTAGACTATGAATACAATCTGGAAATCAAAAGCATATTAAACCCGTACATAGAAATAGGTCAAAGCATAGAAAACATTTGTGGCTGGACAGCTCATAATGTTATTCTCCAAGATGGGAATTCAACACATCCAATGCAAATACATGCAAACATGTCATTTTCCTCCTTAAACCATCTTTTTTTCCCCTTAATTCTAATATACCATAATTTAACAATCAAGATTTCAGCCACATTTGACCTCTTCCATACATTTTTTCTCTCCCAATCCCAAGAGTTCTGAAGAGTTGGTCTGCAAAGTACCTGAAGCATCAGCTTTTCCACACCTCCCTGGTAATCTTACTTTAGGTCTTCATTATTTTGCCCTGAGTATTGTATGGTGTACAACTTTTCTTCCATTTTCTGCTTTCTCCTTTTTCTACTGTGCTAAAGTTTAGATTTTGAGCATCCCCTGAGTCCCGTGTGTAAAAGGCTTGGTTTCCACAGTGGTGCTATTGGGAGACTGTGAAACTTTTAGGAAGCAAGACTTAGTGGGAGGTCCTCAGAACTCTGGGGATGTGCATTCGAGGAAGAATATTGGATCCTAGTCCTTTCATTGTACTCTTGCTTCCCTGGTTATGAGGTGAGTGGTTTTGCTCTGCTGTGTACTTCTGCCATGATCTGCTGCCTTGCCACATGCCCAAGCAATGGGACCGAGTGACCACAAATTTGTACCTGACCCTGTGGTTTAGAAGCCTTTGGAACTGATTTGTGGGAGGAATTTGGAAAGGTTTGGAGATGGGCTGAAGAAGCCCAATAATGGTGTAAAGTAAGCTTCAGTAGGTGATTCTGGTTGGTACTCAGAAGTCCAGAATGCTGATACAAATTTGAACAGTAAAGGCCAAGATCAACAGGTTTCATTTGGGACCAAGGACCCCACTGTTATTAGATTAAAGGCCTTGTGTGTTACACTCTGGCAGAAAATTTGTCTCTATTTTTCCTGTTTCCTGAGACTTTGCAGGAAACTGAAATAAGGGATGTGGACTAATTTATCTGTTGGAAGAAATTTAGAGTCAGCCCAAAGTTCAGGCTGTGACATGAAAACTACTGGCTGCTTTCAGCTAGATTTATGGAAAGAGTCAGACCAAGAAAAAAAAAATAGAAAGCATAATGCCCTGAAAACTTTGCAGTTTCATCAGAAAAAAAGCACATATAATGTTGGAGATAAAGAGAGTGTGGTTGTTGAAAAGCTTAGCATTAAAAAGAAGCATACTTTATAGCAGAACAATTGCAAATGTCATCAGGAAATGGTGATTTGCTACCCATTGCTGCCTCAAGAGTGTAAAAGGGTCAACTTCTTTTAAAAACTTTGTGAAGAGTGGCCCACAGCGACCTGCTCCTTCAGGGCCACCTCGGGAAGTGTGTTTTTGAGTTCAGACATTCAGGTGTGCAGAGGCCACTGAAGCTGTGGTTGAAGGGGACTGGGCTATTGTTCAAGCTGTCGGCAAACCTTGGCATCAACCACGTGTTGCTACTTTTACAGGCACACAGAATGCAAAAGTTGTGGGGTCATGAAGGCCTCCACCCAGATTTCAGTAGAGCTACTGTGAGGCTAGTCAGCGTGCCCCGACCATGCTTAAAATTTTAAAATCAAATCTGTCAAGACTGCAATAAGAAACATAGACATACTTTCATGAGTATAGCATTTTAATATTAGAGTTTATGTTTAGAATGGCCATATTTAACTCTTGATTCATATTTTTTGGATAATGGTCTTTGTACTTTTCGGATAATTGTGATCAAAGAGAAATTTTGTTTGCATAGATAGGTGATTTTAAAAGTCGTTTTATAATATTGCACATACATATTTGTAGCAGTTGAAATTGTATTTGAAGTATCCCTTTTTTACCTCTCAGAGATGAAATACTGAAATTATGTGAATGGATTTTGAATCTGCTTGAAATTTTTGTATCATAATGTCAAAATAATGGCAAGGCTCTGATTTTCAGAATGAGCACACAGTTTGAGTCATCCCCTGAGCCACAAAAGGGACAGATTAACCACAAACCCTCATAAAAGTGCGATCGACACATGACGGGAGAGACTCAGAGCTACCGCCTGAGTGGACCCTCATGAGAACTTTGTCTAATGTAGCCTGTCACATTCATTGTCTTCAGTCTTCGACAGAGCAGCTCGTGGCCCAAGACGCTGACCGGGCATTTTCTCACAGCAGCCATGCTGCCCTGCAGGCTGGGAGGATCGATGTCTCCGCAGACCTGAACCCCTTTCAGCGCATCAGTGCCCTGGGCTTGCCTTGGAGATGGAAGGCAGTGATACAAAATTCTCTCTCTCTTAAACAAAACTATTGCATAGCTTGGGGATGAACACCTGTAATTCCAGAAAGCAAGTTGCAAGTTTGAGCCCAGGCTGAGCAATTTAGCAGTTTAACAGGACCCTGTCTCTCAAAATAAAATATGTTAACGAAGGATTGCAGATGTAGCTCAGTGTAAGGCCCTGGTTTCCATCCCCAGTACTACCGAAAAACAACAAAACAAAACAAAACCAACCAACAGAAAAACAAAGCCAAATGGATTAGGACTTTATTTTAAGTGCTGATATTCTGGGATCTTTCTTAGGCTTTTCATGCTTACCTTGAAGAAATAAACCTCCATCACTTTCACATCCCTCACAGTGAGGGTCCCCTTGAAAACTAAGAGTACAGTTCACAGCCAGGACACCGTGGTTACTCCCAGACTCTTTGACAGCTTTACCTGATGTCCCACCTATTCACGTGTGTATTCTGCCTCTGTTTAAACCCAGTGCTTTGTGTGTTGGCTTGTGCTTGTCACTCATACCTCTCAGGATAAGCCCCTCTGTGTGTATTGTAAGACTTTTGGGCTGGGGATTTAGCTCAGTGGTTAGAGTGCTTGCCTAGCAAGCACGAGGCCCTGAGTTTGATCCCCAGCACCAAAAAAAAAAAAAAAAAAAAAAAAAAAGACTCTTAGGAGCATAAGGAGGCAGCAGGGAGCTAGTGGCCATTCCTCTATAAAGGTGAGCTTCGTCCGATGCTGTGATGGACAGATACAGTGCTTGCTGTCCGATGCTGTGGGTCCAGCTCCTCTCAACTGCCCCCGCTGTTGGTCCCATCAGCCCTGGACTGGAGTCCCGATGGCCGGCTGTGGTCTTGCCGACATGCAGGCTACAGGAAGGAAGCAGCCTTCTAGGAGCTAGGTCCCCTGCTCCTGCTTCCACTTGCTCTGCCAGATGCAGGTTCTCAGGCAGACTGGCAGGCGTTTTCTGGGACCCTGCAGCCTTCCTCTGGATCTTCATTTCCTCACTTCCTCCTGCAGTCACAGAAGATAGAAATCCCATGGCAAATTCTTCTGTAACACTCATAGTGACTCAGCCCCGCTGTCTGAATCTGTTCTCGTACATTGTGTCTCCATTTACTTCTGTTTCTCTAAGTGTTTAGGCTCTCTGCTGAGCCTGCTTCCCACCAGGAACTCGTGCCCTTTCCATTAATGCTAGAAGAAATGTATTCACCCTTCGAAGACTCATTTCCATTACCAGCTCTTGAAGCTCTCCTGGACAATCTAAGTAGACACGGTTTTTCTTTGGAGTTCCTGGAGATTTGCAATTTTTATGCATCTCCCATCACTGCTTTAGAGTACATTATTCTATTCTTTCTAATAGAACGCAAATCTTTTTGAAATCAGAACTGTGATTTAAAACGCTTGTATCCTAAGGTGTTGCACCCTTAACATACTTAGTCCACCATGAATATTTGTTGAATTAAATATGGATACAGAAATAAAGTCCCAAAGAAGGTTAGTGACTAATCCAAAATTATACCTGGAATTCAGTTAATCTATTGAAATAAATTGAAGAAAACTTTGTATTATTGACTAGGCAAAGAACCCTAGTAAAATTATAAACAATTCTTCAACATATCCATTTACAACTGTTTTTACAATGTAGTTCAGATAATGCTGAATGGAATATTTATTTTCCTTTCTTAATACCAAAATAATTTTGTAATTAAGCTCATAATTATTCAAATTCAAGTGATTTCCAAGCTGTGTTGCTGTTAAACCGGGGAACTCATCTATTGTTTCCTACAAATAAAATGTTACACGGAATTCTAATCTGTCAAAGCAAACTTTAGCCAGGGAGACTGTGAAGGGCAGACTTGCCCTTGCCTCCCCTTCCAGCCAGTCCCGGTCCGGCAGGTCTTTGGGGAGCCTAGGCCTCCACGGACTGTGGTGTGGACTTAGCACCACCACACTGTCGTGCATGTGGGTTAAAGCTTCCTGTGTGAGGACAAGCCTCGTAAGACCTGCAGAACTGCAGGCTCCATGCTGGAGCTGCTGAAGTAGCATTAGCAGCTTGCCCAGTTTCTAGGCAATTCTTACCAAGGTCTGAGAAGCCCTGAAGTACCGCAAATACTTGTAAAAAGGACATAGCTTGGGGTGTTAGGATTTGGGGAGGGAGTGGTAAGGGTGGTAAGGTTACCACCGGTTCCTCTTATCCAATTATAGTAAAAGGCAAAAGATTTATATGATTTATATGATCCAAAGAAAAACTAGAGTATTCTCTTATCCAATTTTAGGACCATTGCACCTTTTGTCCAATTTCAGGACACTCATTGATAGGTCCCTTTAAACAAATCTTGCCTCCTTAAAGTAATACCCCTGGTTTCTCTCTATTTATATACCTTTTAGGCATGTAATTGGATTTTTAAAAATCCAGTGTATCCCTCATCTTCTTTTAAAAATATTTCATTTTACTTACTTTATTGTAAAATAATTTATAATTGCATACATTTATAAAGTGATTTATGAATACAGTGTTTCATAATTAAACCATATCCATCACCTCAGATACTTTTCATTCTGTTGGGTGAGCATATTTTGAAATTTGCCCTCAGCAATAATGGTCTGTTGCTGATAATGGTAACTATTTTCACTAAGCTGTGAAATAGATAACAACAAACTTACTCTTCCTGTCTACTTGAGATTTTGTATTTTTGATTACCATCTCCCCATGCCCCACCCCCTTGCCTCTGATGCCTCCATTCTATTCTCTGCATCCACTAGTTCAGCTTGTTTAGATTCCACCGATTAGTGAGGTCATGCAGTAGTTGTGTTTACGTCTCTGGCTTATTTCACTTAGCATGCTTTCCAACTCCATCCATGTTGTTGTAAATGATTTCCACCTTTTTAAAGGCTGAATAATATTCCACTGTGTAGATTTACCACATTTTCCTTATCCATTCATCTGCTGATAGATGAATGACCTGGCTGTGATGAATAATGCTGCAATAAACATGGCAGTGCAGATGTCCCTGCAACATACTGACTTCTGAACTTCTGGGTAAATTCCCAGCAGTGGAATTGCTGGAGCACACAGTAGTTCTGGTTTTGCTTTGTGAGGACCCTCCATGTGGTATTCAGCGTACGATGGCTGTGTTACTCCATATTCCCACCAACAGTGTGCACAATTTCCTTTTCTTGACGTGCCTGACTCTTTGAAGTACTCCTGTGTGTTCATGGCTGTCTCCTGTCGTCTTTGTGCGCATAGACCTGGTCACTACCTCTTAGTACTTTTCAGTGTGACATTATTTTGAACCTGAGAGTAAGCCCAAATTCTTGGACAAGTCCAAAACATAATATTTTACGTATTTTACTCTAATATCCCCATTTTCTGGCAAGACTCATTTAAATTTTGGCAAGAATTCATGTCAGACACAATCAATATTTATGTCCAGCTGGAGTTTAAAGATAATTTCCAGTCATTTTTCCCCTTGAAAATTCCTTCTTTCTCCCTATTTAATCTTATGAAAAAGGAAATAAATTGTCTATGCCAAATATCAGTTTATGTGGCTGTTCGTGACTTTAAAGCAAACCGAATTTCTGCTTTTTAGTTTCACTGTAATGCATTGCAAAACTTGTGTTTCATTTCTTAAATTTTCCGAGTGTTTTTGAGATATGACACTTCGCTTTCTTCAGCTGCTTTCTCTTTGTTTTCAGTTTTATTTAAGAGTGTAAGGAGAAACTTGTAAACTCATCTCTTAATTTTGTTACAGACCTAAGGCAATAAAAAGATCTCGTTAACTTATAAAACCTTTTTCTGATTATTTCTCCAAAAGAACAGGCATAGATTTCTCCAAAGACATAATAAACTGCCTTTCAGTCAGCTGCAATTGTGTATAAACAAATCTAGTGAGAAATTATCTTGGCAGGGCATGATCAGATTTCTATGTGGAAAATTTCCTTTTATTTCTACATGACAGACCTATATGCTAGTGAAGTGTGGTCAGAAGTGAGTCCAAGGACACCCCTGGCAGACAGCATTACTTCACCTTGCAGACGGCACCTTGTGGTTGTACCAGTGTCTCCCTTTGGGGATCGCGTGTATGTGAGGACATCTGAACCCAGTCAGGGCATTCAAACTTCTTGGAACAATACACTGGAGATGAATCCAGCAGTTATTATCTCTCATAAACACATGCTGTTTAGAATGACATTCCAGTGCTTTCCAAAGAAGCACAATTTATTTCACTCTTTGCTGCAGTGCCCCAGAGACTTCCTTGTTATTTTAGATCGCTGTCAACCAGAAAGTTATTTGACCAGTGAAGGAGAAATCTTTCTGAAGTCTCCCTAATTTTTAGGTTAAAAACCATTTATTACTAAATTTATGAGTTTGAGTTTTCCAAGTAATTTATATCAGATAAAGAGAACAATGTTTCCCGTAAGAAGTATCTCAATAGGTAAAATAGTTAATTAATAGTATATTAAATAACAGTTAAGAATAACTTGACTATGAGTGTTTCACAATGAGAGATTTACAGTAGTGCAGCTCTGCACTTACGGGTGGGAGCTGTCTAGGCACTCTGGCTTCAGATTCTTCCTTGGCCTCCTCACTGGGCTGGTGACCTGTATACCAGGAGCTCCCACCCTCTCCTCCCTCCACTTCTGCACCCTCCTCTGGATTCTCTAGGCCTGTGAACAGCCTGTACAAATGCAAGGACTGCTTTGGGCTCCTGAGGCACTTCTCCAAAGAGATTCCATGGAGCCCAAGTGACAGCCAGTTGCTCACCCCTGTGGCTGCAGGACCCAGAAGCACCATAGGGGTGTGATCAGAGCCTACAGGTATGGCCTGGCGTCTTTGCAGATGAACAACACAGAAGCCTCTCCTTCTGCCCGGCAGATCTGGGTGGAGGTGAGTGGAGTCTTGTGGACCTGGGTCCTCATCATATGCTCTTCCTGGGCTGTGAATTATTGTGGTTGGATGGGGAAGGAAGATGTCATGACAAACTCAAGTGCATGTGGCTTTTCTCTAAGACACAGTATATAAAGGGAATGAGGAGCACTGAGTTGAAAGAAAAGAATAATGAGAAGATGACAAATCAATTGACAAGTGCAAGGGCTCTGTAAATTGCAGATTCTGGGCTTGCACTGTTTCTTTTTATGCCCTAGAGACCTTTCCCCTAGAGACTCTGTAGTACAATTAATTGTTGTGCTGTGTCTGCTTGTCCACCTGCTCCTAGTTGGGGAGAGGAAGTGCAGAATGCATGTTAAAAGCTATTCCTGGTGCAGGCTATCTGTCCACTTGGGCAGATATGAAATGGCCACTGGTGGCATTGGGAAAGATCTTGGAATTAACCAGTGCCAATCAAAGGTGCCATATCCATCAACTGGAGAGAGTAAATAGGCTTCTCAGTGCAAACACTCATTTCAGCCTCCCTGCCAAAAGTTCAGGTGAGGGGCCTTTTCTAGTCACAGAAAACTGAACTCACCCCCCTGCCAAGCAACAAAAACTGAACAAAATCCATGAAACTATGGTTTACTGAGACTTGGGTCTACAGGCAAGAGAGGACAAGAATCTCGGAGCGAGGCGAGAGCAATTTGGGTGTACTATGGCAGCTCCCATTCACTGTCGGGAGAGTTTTCAGGCTGTGGCCAAGGCAGGAAGTATCCAGATGGACGCTGGCGATGCTTCCAAAATGAGGAGATGGGTTGGGAAATCATGTGGACTAAGGAAGAAAAAGTTTGTAAGTAGGATGTCTGAGAGGTATATAGATCAGTGTCTGTGTGTGAAGAAATTACCTGGTGGGAAGGAGGATAAAACACTCCAGAGGTGTGGAAGGAAGAATCCCAGAGTGGTCTAGTCTCTCTAACTGAAAGACAGAAATTCTCATGTTGAATAAAAGAGCTAAGTGGTTGTAACATAAAAGATTACCTCACCAGAAACCACTAAACACTTTAATATCAAGTCAACTCTATTTAAATTAATAGAATTAATGATAATTATCAAATAAATTTAAATTACATTTCTAAAACTGTTCTAAATCTGTAGTGAAAACTAATGCATGACTATTTGTAAGATTTGTATAATTTTAGGGGCTGGGGATTTAGCTCAGTGATTAGAATGCTTGCCTTGCAAGCACAAGGCCCTGAGTTCGATCCCCGGCAGCCCCCCCCCACAAAAAAAAAAACACACAAAAAACCAACAACAAAAAATGATTTGTATAATTTTATAGAATTTATATCCAAATCGTAGTATATTTGTTTCACTTCTGTATTTTGACAAAATATCACAGGAGCATCCATTTTAAAAAAAATTTCTTCAACACTCTTTCAATATTGTCAATGAGCAAATATATGCCACAGAAAATCCTCCATGTTCTACAGTGTCATAGAACTTACTGTTATTGTGGTATGGAGGTAATTTTTACGCACAGAAGGCCTAATAAACTTGCAGAAGGCTTTAAGTTATAGAAAAGATTCCTTAAATTGTTCTGGAGTCTCTGCTTGGTCTCATGGACATATGTTAATTCATGAGCTGAATTCAAGACCTAGATCAGGCATTTGACATCTGTGGAGAGCTTGGCATAAGCCAGGTACTCTGGTAAGATTCTCCTACCAACCCAGTGAAGCAGGGCTGCTGCAGATGACAGAATGAATCCAGAAAAGTTAAGGAATGAATCCAAGTTTACTCAATAAGTAGCTTGGCACAAAGCTCATGTCTTCCGGTTTAAGGGCCAAATACCTTGACTCTTATATAGTCTTCTTATTTCAGTCTTTCATGATAATGAGGAAAATATAACACTCATATTTGAATTAAAGTGTTTAATATGTCAAATGAATTCTGAATTAATCACTTCAGGATGGAATTTCTTCTGGCCCTGTTGGCTGTGTGCTGCCCACCAAGGGCCTAAAGCAATTTATCACGCACAAGAACCCCCCAAACTGTGAGCCAAACAAACCTTCCTCTTCATAAGTTAATTATCTCAGTTCTCCATCATGATGAAAAGCAGATACACACACTCTTACTGTCTCTCCTCCTCTTCCTTCTCCTCTTTTCCTCCTCCTTCTAAAGGCTTTAATGTAATTGATGGGCTCTGATTCTGTGAGAATGTAACGTAAAAATTAAAATGACAGCACCGTGAGTACAATGCAAGTCCTACATTTACCCTCGGATCTCCTGTGAGACACCATTTTAAGGGTGACTGCACAGAAGCTCAGAAATCTCTACAATTTTCTGAAGTTATATTTGACATTGGGTCAAGACAGACACTCGCCTCAGGTGTTTAATGGTGAAGCCCCCCACACCCCGCTTTTTTTTTTTAAACTACATTAAAGCTGGTTCACTCAGAAAGAACTCGACTGGCCCTGGACCCCCTCAGTGTGAACTGACTACGCCACGCTTAGCCACTGGCTGGCTCTGTCTCAAAGGGCCTGTTCAGAACAGCCTTGTATCCTCGACTGAAGGAAAGAGGACGATGTGCTGTTCCTCGGTCCAGATGAGTCAGAGCTGGCAACCTCTGGGGTTGGCTGCAAACCGCACATTTGAGACCATAAAATGTCCAGTACCAAAAAGCAAAGAGTTTATTTATTCTGACTTGGAAATTGTCCTGGAACATATCTCTAGACAACTAAATGTTCTTTACTGTAGTAAGATGTAAAATTTAAGACTGATTTTAGTACCTATTGCATATGTAAAAGAACGTGCAGTTTCATTTTTATTCCTGTTGTCTCAGAACTGTGGCTAAAATCCAGAGCTGAAGACACCAGGCGCTAAGTATTCCTAAGCTGTTAATAGCTGCCAGGGCTTACTAAGTGGCATTCGTCCCGACCCCCCCCCCAGGTCCCCCCAATCTCTTATTTCTCCCTGCCTTCCCAGAGCTTGAGAGAGGAAGAGCACTTACAATCTGTGGCTGGAGTTTCCTCCCCACTTGCGCCCGGAAGAGCAGATAGTAGTACTTTTCCATCTATGGAGCCGAGTGAGTCAGCCTCAATAAAACCTTCATGCAGATTGGGGCGTCTTGAAAAGTGAAGATTGATACTCCGTCCTTCTAAATATTTACTCAGCTGCAGAATCTGGAGACATAATGTGTTGCTAAATGAATGACATACCTTTCTTTTTGATTCTCCTCCTCCTTTATGGGAAAAAAAGAGGGACGTGCTAGATTGTAGCTCTGGATGTTTAAAGATATGTTTGCGGTAAGGCTAAGAAGAGAAGTTGCTACTTGGAAGGGTTCTTGGAGATGGAGTAGATTTCAGACACACCAAACAGCTGGATGGAACTTCACATGCACTCCACTATGTAGAGGCTGTTGCACCAGGCTGTCACAGCCAGAGGGAGTCGGCCTAAACTAAAGGTGGACTAGGGACCCTCCCAATCAACATCGTGGAGACAATTATGTAGGACAGGTTTTTTCCTTATTCCCATTCCCATCTTGTGCTTGAATCCAGAGTGGCAAATATCTATAGCAAGAAAGACAAGGAAGTAACTCCAAGACAAGTCACATCCCGTTCTCCCCACTTTAAAGCTTGTGTAGGGTGGTGGAAGGGAATAAGAGGTGGCAAGAGCTCTGAATCAAGAGTGATACTCTTTTTTTTGGGGGGGGGATATTTTGTTTTGTTTGTTTTTTGCAAAAGTGTATAGCTTACATTGAGTCTTGATAATTGGAAAAAAACATTTTTCTAATAAATAACTGAAAATGTATAATCATCCTAAGACATTATTAAGGTAGCAATCATTCAGCTGGAGAGGCACATTTGATTTGGTACCACTGGTGGATAGAGTTGGAAGACAAAGTCATTTTGAAATTAAATTCCAAAAAAAAAAGAAAAAAATTAAATTCCAACAGGTTGTGAGTCCTCAGTCAACAGGTAGGCTTATAAGTTAGTTGTTTTCCCCAACAAGTGTTCTTATAATTTTCTTGATAGGCAAGGTTGCCATTGTTGTTATGTTGTTCGGAGCATGGCTATTCAGTAGAACTTTTATGACAAAGAGTGTTCTGGATCTGTGCTGGCCAGTATAGCATTGCTATTGATTGGACCTGGAATTCCCCCAGAGCCCCACATGTTAAAGGCTTGGTCTTCAGCCTGTGGAGTTATGAGGAGATGGTGGAAACCTTTCAGAAGCCAGTTGGAAGTCCTCCAGTCCCATGTGGGTGTGCCCTTAAAGAAAAAATTGGAACCCTGACCCCTCCTCTTTCTCTTACCTCCTGGCCATTATGAGATGAACAGCTTGTTCTATCATGCACCCCCTGTTGTGATGTACTGCTTTGCATGGGACCTAAAAGTGCAGATCTGAGAGACCATGGACTGAAACCTCCCAAACCATGAGACAAATATTTCTCTTCATAAGTTAGTTATCCCAGGTGTTTTGTTATAGTAACAGAAACCTAACATAATCACCTACTAGACACATGTGGCCTTTAACACTTCAGAAAAGTGTCTAATAAAATTGAGGAGCTGAATTTTTAATTTAATTTTAATTAATTTTTATTTAAATTGCAATACTACCAGGTGGCTAGTAACAACAATATTGAACACTGCTGGCCTAGACTCTTGAAAAATAATCTGGGTAGAAGCAAAATATGAAGATGAAGGAAAGTTCTACATTAATAGAATGTTTTAATTTTAATTTTTTTAATTAATTTTTTCGTGAATTAATTTGGTTTTTAAAAGGGTAGCACAGAAGCATCAATTTATAATAATTTGGCTAGGACTTCTTTTAATCCAATTGTAAGTAAAATAGTTAACATTAAAAATAAGTCGTATACTTAAAATCCTCTTTTGAGAAAAAAGGCCTGGATTTGACTCTGAAAAAAACCAAGACATTGAATATCTATACACAAAAATCATTCCCAGTGGGTTGTTTTCTCTGAAAATATTTGCTGTGACCTGTACGGTTAAGAGTAATCATTTTTCCCTTAAATTGGTTCTATTGCTAAATGTTGCTGCCTTTTTAACTTGACTGTTTACATCAAACATTGGTTAAATTAATGAGTTAAAAAAGGCATTAAGGGGGAAGAGCCCTTCTAGTGCATATGAATTCTTCATAATGCCCCCGCCAGAGCCAGAATGGGGAAGATGGTGTTTTGATCCACTTGACGGAGACAAATGACAGCTGTACTCTACTCTCCCTTCTCACTAATATAAACCTGTGACCTATTATTCTTACACAGATGAAGCAGATGCATATCTTTTCAGTGCAGCAAATAGAAGAAGGACCTCCACAGATCTGTGGTGGTACTATGGTGGAGTGGGGGAGCTTTTCGTTTTGATTGCCTACTACTGTCAAGAGAACTGAAATAGGTGCTGTTGGTTGGTGGATGCCAACACTGAAATAGTGAATATTTTTAAAATATTTTAATCTAGAACTTGGCTGTAGAATTTGTAATAACTCCTACTGGTTGGCGCAATAGGAGGTACCCCAAATTGGTGATGTCAGCAGGGGTCCCCCCAGCTGTCTGCATGCCAAATTCTGCCAGGAGAATGGCCACCACAGTGATTTTTATAGTTTTGGGTGCTTTCATATTCTTACTTTTTTTTTTTTTTTGTGGTGCTGGGGATCGAACTCAGGGCCTTGTGCTTGCGAGGCAGGCACTCTAATCACTGAGCTAAATCCCCGGCCCCCCCCCTTTTTTTTTTTTTTTGTGGTGCCGGGGATCGAACTCAGGTCCTTGTGCTTGCAAGGCAAGCACTCTAATCACTGAGCTAAATCCCCAGCCCCTACTTGGACTGTTTGAGCGTTTCCTACAAAAGTTTTTCTTTTTCAAGAAATAAAATTTAAATTGCACTGTTGGCTTTATGAAGTAAATATGTTCAATGAAAAAATTTCATTAACCAATGTCTTCATGTAAGGACACATGAACTACATTTCTGAAGCCCTCGAGCCAGAGGGGAGAAATTGATTCACTTTTATCAGACAATAGGAATAATCTCATCTGCAACACTTCTTTCCTACCTCAGGTGTCAGACACTGACATTAATGCTGGCTGCCTCATTACAAGGTTACTGTCTTCTCTGTATACATGGTTTCTCATCTCCTACTTTTAGGGCTTTTCTAAATGCATGTATTTGCTTGTACCCAGTAGCAGTGACCTTCCACAAATCTATGACTTAAAAATTGTGAATAAATAATCATAAAGCATAGCTATGTCCAAAAATCCCAACTAACTTTTAGGATTCTCTTTTTGTTTTATACTTTTGCTCTTTTAAAAACAAATATGAAAAAAGTATGGAAAATAGGGTGTTTTAAAATTTATAATTTCTTTAAAAGTAAAGAGATACACATAACTAGCACTATATGTATTACTTTAATAAGAAAATCTATGTATAGATTTAAAAAACAGTGATGGTTTAATTTAATGTATATCTATATGATGGACTACTATGTAGTCCTTTAAACATTGCTGTTGTAAAAGTATGCTTTGTTAAGCGAGAGTTGTTTAGGATGTTCTGATTTAAAACTATATGTATTTTTTGGCAATGAGGGGGAATCAAACCCGGGGCCTCACGCATGCTAGGCAAGTGCTCTACCACTGAGCTACATTTCTAGTGCTCAAAACAGCATGTATAATGTTAGATTCATTTTTGACGCACAGAAAAATCTGGAACCATATTTACCAAGGAGTTAACAGTAATTGTTTCTGTGCGGTTGGAATTGAAAGTATTTAAGATTTAAATTTTTTACCTGTTACATTGTTTGATATTTCTTATAATAAAAACATTGCAATAAATGTCCATAGATTTAAAATAAAAACACCAGTCCATAATTTAAGATTTTGCTGTTTTGAGTATTTGACATAGCAGAGGAGCGCAGCAGTAAGGACGGAAAGCTGTCTTTGTGAGGAGATCAGGGCCCAGAGTAGAACTGCACAGAGCAGCTCACCTCTGAGGGGCCTTTGACCCGGGGCGCCTTCCCGGGGGCATCCGTGACTGACTCCATCAGTGCCTGCTGATCAGGTGACAGGAAGAGGCAGGAAAATTGCTCGGGAAAATGGCTTTGATTTAGCAGAGGTGGAAATAAAGAGCCTTTTATAGATTCGATTCATAAAAGTTTATTATCAATGTTTATTGATTTTCCTGAGAGATTTTCAGAGGGAAGATACAGTACTCATTTAGTAAGAGCCACCTCTTTCAAGCTGTAGGCATTTATGGATTTAGAATGAAAAGATTTAATGTGTTTTTAAACATGTCTTGGTACCCGGGAAGATGGCAGGAAGAAAGAAAGTTGTTCCATACAAGCTAGTCTTCTGAAGAGATCCAGTAAAGCTCTTATTCATTTTTACTTTCTTCTGATTCTTTTAAAGCATGCTGATATTATAAATCAAGTCCTCTGCTTGTGTTTCTCTGATAGTTGGCACTGATGCTTTCATTTATTTCAAGAACAGAATTACTTTGCAAAATCAAGTCTCATAATTTTCCAGAAGGGCTAGATAATCCACCTTAAGCCTCTGGAACATTTAAGAGGTGCAGTTCAGCCCTATGAAACCTCAGTGGGCGTGTGGATGCTGTTGGACTGCTGTGCAGGCTGTGAGATGAGGGCGGCCTCACGGAGAAGGGCTGTGTTCGTGTGAGGACAGAGAGAAACGTTCTGCTTCAAACCTGCGGCTGCGCCTCTCTGCATCCTCTGCAGTCATCACTCAGAATCGGCGTAATGATCTTTGGAGGAAAAACCTTTCTTGGAATAACTCTCTGCCTGCATCTGTTCCCAGTGCGACGATTAAAGTCGGCCTTTTACAGCAGTTTGCATTATTGCGTCTGATCCTCCACTATGAAGAATCCTGAAGAAAATGACTTTGTTTAATTTTAATTTTTATTTCTGATAGTGCCTAGAATTGTGTTTCTTGCATTCCTCTTATATACAATGAATGGTTATTGAATCGACTATATTTTTCTTTTTCTTATTCCAATAAACCCATCAGATAAGAAGAAATTTGCTAGTTTAAAATCTTAAAGAAAGCAAGCCTTGACATAGTTTGAAAAATCTCTGCTGTAGCCTCTTGCCCTCATATAAATATTGAAATGACTTATGGAGATCTTTTACTGACGATTGGTTTAGGGAAGGGCACCTGACTCCAGGAGATGAAAGGAATGTCAATGATTAGTTTTGTGTAAAAAGAACTCACACATATTTTAAGAGGGAAATATCGTGTGGGATCGTTCATTTCATTCTTTCTACATTAACAGGCCCCGTGCACTACCGGAATTCTTACAGTTTTCTTGAGGCCACACTTATGTGAAGTAATATATTTCCTTTGTTTAGGAGAATTGTAGAAATTACTTTGTTATCTGTAGTTAAAATGCATCCTGAGTAATGCAACTGCCACTAGAATCTCAAAAAATTTTGGAGAAAATAATACATTCTCCGTGCTAAGCACATATGAGGGTGACTAACAAAAGGCTCCAGCCTTTGAGAGCTGGTGGGTGAAAAATAACACCCTTTAAAAGAGCAAGTCAGTTTATAAAACGTGACCAGATGTAGCTAAAAACACTCATTGGTCCTTTCAACTTAGTTATTTCTACCATGTTTCCCTGAAAGTAAGACCTAAATAGAAAGTAAGTCCCAGAATGGTGTTTCAGGATGGTTGTAATATAAACCCTACGCCCCAAAATGAACCCTAGTTGAGATCATCAGTCAGACAGACTCATTTAGCACATCCGTTGCAACACATGATGGCTGTATTGAATTATAATTATATTAATATATACTTAATAAATAATACTACTGGCATTAATACTTAAAATAAGTGATAATATAACTTATAAGTATTTGTAAACACCCAAGTAGGACCTTTGGCGAAGAGGTAGATGTCTATGTAAACAGATGAACCAAGACATTGCTGAATGACCAATCGAAGTACAGACAGTCACAATGCAGGAATAACATGCACGCTTGACAACAAGCAGACGTGGTTGTGTGTAATCTGAATCTTATAATTCAATCTGCCATGCATCATAACAGGCATACTTATGCAGTCACGTGAAATAAAGAAATGTTTCCTAAATTTTGGTGCCTGACACTTTTATGTGGACCATCATTTTTAAATGTCATAGTTTTTGTTGCCACTTCTGTCTTGCATGTCTTTGATGAACACTTGATACAATGGTAGATTTAAAGGGAATAATATTTGAACCCTGAGCTAAGATGAGTGCAAAAAGAAAGAGCCATCCCATTGAGTACAAGAAAGGAATCAGAGGACTCCCAAGAATCTTCCAACTCTCTGCAGGGAGAAGTTGGATCTCTGAATTGTCCAGCAATGGCGAGCAGGGCATGGCAACCTCAGCAGACAGATGGACAAGTGAAATGAGAAGAAGGTCGAGTGTGGATCGGGTTGGCAGCCGCTGTTTCCTGAGCCGGAAGGCAGCATCGCTTCCGCTGACAGGAAAGCAAAGGCTTGGTGCGCGCAGGGCTGATAGGAGGCGTTTACCCGGCCGTCAGAAATATGCCCCGAGAGCGCAAATCCTCACAGCAGCGGCGCACAGCTTCCTCCAGCAACAGATCTGTCTCTAAGATCATCAGCGGCACTGTCCAGCTGGAAGGTGCTGAAGTTATTAAGCGCGCACTTGCGTTCCAGTTCTTCACGAGGCCATCGCTTTTCCAAACACCCGGGCTCCAGCGCGATGGCTCAGCTGCGGCGTTCATGCGCCAAGGACCTCAGACGACAGCGGTCGGAGGGCTCGATCACCTGCCTCCTCAGTCTGCATTCCGAAAGGGCACGTGTGGTACCTGCAGTGTGGCAGTCCGTCTGGACGGAGAGAAAGCCCACTTCTAGGCACACTGAAGGCAGGAAAGATAGGATTGAAGCGTTTCAGGCTTTTATGTTCTTGAACCTGAAAAAGACTGGTCCACACAAGCTGTTACAGGGAAGCGGGCTGATTTTAGTGCTGCCACTTCTGCGAGGTGGCCAAAGAGGTCTGCTAGTCTGGGATTCGGCCAGAACTGCTGAAACTGTGAGCCAAATTAAACCTCTCCTTTAAATTGTGAGGTCAGGTATTGTGTCTCAGAGACAGGAAAGTTAGCTAATGCATGAGCCATGATGGAAGTAAGTACAGTGGTGGTTCCTCCTAATGTAGAGGATTAGTTCTCTGAAAACCCTTCCAGGAAAGGTTGAAGGAAAAAAAGATACCAAAAATAAGGTTATGAGGTCAAGTTCAGATCCTTTGGCAAGATTTCCAGTTATTTTTAAGTTCACCAAAACTAAATGATGAAAAAGTACATTAAAGAAGGCCACAATAGTATTTTATATATATAAATTAGTAATGCAATTATGGTTTTAATGGAAATCAAGATTTCTTGTGCTTTGTCATGAATTATATAAAAGAAAAGAAACACTATTGAGATATTTGGTCCCCCTTGCAAATGTCTGCTGTCATTGTAATTTTAGGATATGGGTTTATTCCTCCCTCATTCTTGCATGCTTGGTTTCAATGTAAGTCCAGAGATAAAGTCAACTGAGATATGAGATTCCTTGAATAGTTTTTAAACTGCACAGTAGCAACTTATCAGCACTACGGATGATGGCACATACAGATTTTGTTGTCTCCTCGTCTTTTGGAGGTCATGCCACAGCTCATATTGTCACCTGTTCTTGGCCACACTGGTGTTCTCTTCCCCCAAACAGACCGGTACAGGCACATCTGAGATGCAGGGTTCATGTCTCTGAGTTTCCTTTATTTGTTCCACACTTTATTGCACAGTTTAAATTTCTATCTTATTAACTCTCTTTCTCTAATTACAATCTCTAACAGTCTTTCTTTCTCCCTCGATTTTAGATGCTAATTACCCCCTAAAGCAGTGACTGCCAACTTATATAACTACAATTATTAGATATCAGAACAAACATCCTATTTGTTCAAAAGGAACACACACACACATGCAAACAAAGATGCCTCTATGCTGGAGAATCACTCAAAAAGTGGCAGTTGGGAAGGACTTACCATATCGTCAGAAGTCATCAAGTTTTAGTCCTTCTGTGGTCTCAGCTGTAGGAGCTGTAGGACACTTTGCCTACTCACCCTGCAGTGTACAGGGCACCTGACTCCTCTGTATGTCGTGATTACTGCCACGATCCAGGAAGATACAATGTTATCTTTTGCAGCCACAGATATCAGAGTCACAGAATCATACCCATCTCTGTTCCCCTTCAGCCACACACGCCTGTAGACCAGAAAAGTCCTAAGGCTTGTCAGCTTCAAATTCTGTGCTTCTGAACTCTAAATTCTTACAATTAGGGAAGAAGTTTTAACCTTTGAGTATAATAATAGTGTTTTTATCTTTTAGTGATTATCAAAATATTTATGGATGACCTCATATTATGTCAGATATTGAAATATCTCAATAGAGGGTTGATTCCCTCTGTAGGAAGGGAGTGAGCGGGTGGCATCTAGGGATGTAAGAATGGATGGGAGCCGGTAATTTTTCAACCTGCTCATGAGTACAAGGGCTCATTATATTACTTCTATTTTTGTGTGAGTCTGGAGTTTTCCATTATAAAAGGTTTTCTAAAAAAAATTCCAGTATCTTATCTTCTAACTGTTTCTCTCATTAAATCTTCCACCTTGAGATCTCTGGGTTTTTTCCACTCTTTTAACCCCATGTGAACTTTACACTTTCTCCTCTTATTTTAGTCATTGTTTTCACTCCCTTTTTCCTTGCCTTATCCTGGCCTCTGAGCTACTAGAGCAAAAATAAGAGAATATTCAACATTATTGATGGGCTGCCAAGTACTTGGGAGGGATCAGTTAGCAAAGCTGACATGTCAGGTTCCAGTTCCCAGGAAGCTTGTATTCTAAAGGAAGGAAGGCAGACAGTGCACAATAAAACAACAGTATTTTGAGTTGAGAACTCACTTTCAAGACAGAGACAGCCAGCAGAAAGCCATTGGAAAAATATCACAAGCAGTGATACAGTCTGAAGGATGGAACAAGCTCAATGTGTGATAGTAAGATCAAGTGGGCAGAAATAAGGTCAAGTATGCAGAAACTGAAGGTCAGGTGGGCAGACACTGAAGGTCAAGTGTGCAGAAACTGAAGGTCAAATGTGCAGAAACTGAAGATCAAGTGGGCAGAAACTGAAGGTCAAGTGGGCAGACACTGAAGAAGGCTACCAATACTAATTCATGGCCATCGGCCCAAGCTGGAGCCTCAACTCTCCTTGACAACCAACTTTGTAGTTCTCTTTCTCTCCTCCTTAAATCCCTATTGCCTAAAACCCGACTCTGACTAATATTTTTTCACATTTTTCATGAGGTACTAATATGGCAGTTGAATGGGCCACAAATAGTCCAGGTTCTTGTGTAGGACAAGGAAAGAACTGCAAGTGTACACCTTGTAGTAAGTAACAAATAGCTACATCTATGAAGATCCCGGGACAGCAGCAGCAGGAACAGGAAGAAGGGCCAAGGGAAAAAGGCAGAGGAAGACGGACCCTCAGTAACTCAGGCTTCCCATATTTAATGGGTCAGACAGCTCTAAGTCCAGGTACCTCCCACTCAGGGCCACGCCCCTGACCTTCTTGGTGGTGTGGACGATCTGCCACCTCGGGCATCTAGACCTGCTGAGCTTCAACAAGGACAATCATTAGGGTGGTTTTGTGTTTATAGTTGAATGAAGAAAGGAGAGTAGCTCCCTCTGTTTCCCTGTTTCTAATTGTACTACTAACATTCTTTAACGAGGTTTTATGGCTCTTCCACCAGGTAGTTTTATTTATTTTTTTATTGTATTTTGAGCAGTCAACAGTGGCTGAGGTAGTCGTGAGGGTACGGAAGGCACATTGTTTTCCATCATGGCTGTACTCACGCGCGTTCCCACCAACAGTGAACGGGGCGTCCCTCTTCGGCCACGTGCACTTGCTACTTTTTGTCTTTCTGCTACTAGCTGTTCTCACACTGTGTGGTGGTGACTCGTGGTTTTGATGTGTATTTCCTTGCCAATTAATGATGCTAAGCATCTTTTTGTACGCCTGCCTGGCATTTGTAGGTTTTCTTTGGAGGAATGTCTGTCTGCCACCTTTGCCCATTTTTAAAATAAGCTATTTTCTTTCTTACTATTGAGTTGAGTTCCTTAAATAGTTTGGATATTAACCCCTGAAGTTTTAATAGGATTCTAATACTAATTCATTTCACTTAAACAGTAAATGGAAAGAAAAGTTAATTTTTGAGTACACAACACCAAAGATGCCTGCAATGTCAGTCTAGTTCATAATCATTTTATAATTTCGCAGTGTATTAAACTAAATGGATGACAGTTTTTCATATACAGATTTTCTATTAATACCCACCATTCCTTCTTATTAATCTATATAATTGATCTTCAGACATGCAGAGAGGTTTTTCACACTCACTTAGCCAACCAAGATAAAGGACTATAATTTTAGATAACTGTGTCTTCTTTAGAGTCAAAACATTCTCTGCATAATTTTTTGTTCCAAAAATAATTAACAACTACAAAGTCAGCCAAGTTTACTTTTACCTTTGCCAAATTATCAGAATTTCAAAGGCCATCCTGGGCTAAGAAATGTGAAAATAATTCATTTTCTTATTGAAATATTATGGCCTACACTAAAATGAACATAAATATTTTTCAACTAGAAGGAATTCTAGTAGAGGTAAAACTTTTTTGTTTAGTCATATCTAAGATTTAGAAGAAACTCTTACATTTTTACATTTCATTATAATTAATGCCAGAACTCCCGTAGAAGATTAACAGAGAGGCAACTTTGTTTCCTTACGATTTTTTTAAAAGTCTGAGCGCCGGTATCTCAAATCACGGACTTGCTAGGCAAAACCTACAAGAACAGGACGCCAACCAGCAATGTCCAGAGAACCCAGACACCTTTTTAAAAAACTTGTCGCTTATTTACTTTGGTTAGTACAGCTCCTTAAGATGTTAATTTAATGGATCAGACTTTGTGCTTTTATGTCAATAAGAAAGCTAAAGATTTCAATCCTTTTCTTACGAGAGACTGTTCTTTTCATCTCCCAGTGCTCTCAAACCTGGACACATTTTGTGATTTAGAATTTTTCTGAAAAGTTAATTTAAATGCATTGTATCTACTTACTTTATTTTGTGAGAATTTGAATCATGTAAATTGACAACCATATAACAATATACTGATGAAATACTTCTTTATAAAAATATGAAATAATGTGTCTTATCTGTAGCATATAGAAAAAAGAGAAAGAGAGTAATTGCAAGGTTGGCCTGTCAAGTGACCTAGCAACATGCAACACTGTCACACGATGGGGCCACATCAGCTGTTACATAGAAATGCCCAGCATCACCTGTCAGTGTGCTGGGCATTGTGCTGTGCATTATTCGGGGGAACTGGAACTTCTCTAAGGGTCTACGGTGACAGACAGCTATTACAGTTATTATAATTTAAAATATTTTTAGATCACATAATTCATCACATTCTTTAGGTGTCAGTATTTTTTCAGTGCTGAAAAACGTACTTTAAAATCAATGAATTGGAAGAGAAATGAGAAGTGATGAAATGCCATGAAGAATTTCTCTAACTGTCATGATAAACTATGCAGACTTTTGGAGAACTCTGAAAATAATAGCACAAAATTAAGATGAGACATCGAAGTGAAAGATGTGCATTTGTTATAAGTTATTCATTCTAGGTAGACTTTTCCCATCATATTCTCAACATAATATAGGAAAATTGGACTTGAGTGATCAGTTTTTACATATTCAAAGTCTTCAGCAACTTGGTACTTGTGCAGAATGTTACCATCTGAACGCCAAAAAATATCCCATTTTAATTTAAAAGTTAAGAAGTTGTTTTAAAAGTGGAGGCTTGGGGATCAGAAAGTGTGGAGGAACAGATGATGTTTTGAGCATACCAGCATCAAATATTCTTCTGCCTTCTTTGACCATTTATTTTTCTATTTCTGACACCTGCTCTATTTTTATAAATTTTTGGATAAAAATTAAAATTTCTCTGAACTTATGCAAACTTACAGACCATAATACATGGTGCCATTTGCACGTACCAACAATGTAAATGAACAAAACATGCGGTATTAAGTCACAATTACGTAAAGTTAATGAACTTGCTGCAGTAGTAATCGGAAATGGCTGGGACATTGCAGTATTAGGTATAGTATGCACCTCTCTATTTTTAAAAATTGACTTAGAGTGGGAAATGAACAAGAAGAGAGTATCTGAAGACAGAAAAACCAGTCAAGCATGGTTTTGTATTAAAGAGATATAGAATTCTAATAAAATTAACAAGACAATTCTCTTTATATTCCCTTTCATCTTGGCAATTTTTCTATTGCAAATCCTAATTATTCCCCAAGCACGTCTCTTTTACCAGCCAACTCCTCATCTACCAAGATTGTAAATGTCAAGACCCTAAATATACTGTTATTGACATACTTCTTCATAGATATTTTTAGCTATTAAGGATGATATCTTCTCCCTATGACATGCTGGACGATTTTCCTTAGGAGCTAGTGCCTAGGCCCTCCCTCACTACTGTAGCACTTGGAAAGCACAGGCATAAGGGCGCCTGATAAATCTGTGCAATAATTAGAGTAATAAACAAGATGATTTTAATTCTTAGGTTAATAAAATGATAAAGAAGTGCTGAAATAAATTATGAGTCACATCTTAGAGACAGAGGAGAGCTGATTTAATTTAGTTCTGTGCAGCAGTAGATTTCTCAAGACACATTTCCTATAAACGTCCTTCACTTTGTATTAGTACGTTGTTAAAAATTTCATATTTGGAGAAATCTAAACTAATGAAGCAGGAAAGAGAGAAAGGGAAGAAGGAAACCTCTTCCAGAATAAAAATGTGAACGGGAGTGTTTGGCAGCTTTCCACTGTTGTAACAAATACTGAGAGAAATCGGTTTGCAAGAAGGAAAGGTTTATTTTTAACTCGCAGTTTGGGAGGTTCCAGGTCATGACTGATTGGCTGTATCAGGCTGTGGCCAGGCGGTGCGGCGCGGTTTCAGCGTGCCGCAGCAGCAAAGCTGCTACTTCCTGGTTGAGAAGTGAAGAGGAGAGGTAGAGGAAGGGCTAGCCA
>PVJO010003360.1:0-30170 GCA_004026905.1 Hystrix cristata | reverse complement strand
GTGTTTGCGGACCGGTTCTCACCCCGATTGTTTGAGGACGGCCCTTACAGTGCTAAGTACTCTGTACTGCAGTATTTCCAGGCCCCGTAGAGTCCCCCAAATAAACATTAAGTACAGAAGAGAAACACCCTTGTGGTGAAAAAGTATGTTACCCGATACGCTGCGTCTCAGCTGCAGGAGAACATGGGCGGGTTGAGCGAATGGGGAGACAGCGATGTAATATTGGTAAATAGCCATGTCAAAGCCTTAGTGATAAATGGCATTTGTTCACATTACTAGAAATAGCCTTATCCATCTTCCTCACGTAGATTTTTTTTTAAGCCAATTGCTTTTCTTACTAGCTTTGCTTCGAGCATGGAAAATTACTTCCCAAGGCATTTCCAAGTGTTTTGGTCTTAGAATTCTTCTTCAGGAGAAAAATTTCAAAATACAGGCATCAAAAAATAGGAAGTAGCAATGATGTCACAATAATGCCGATGTAGTAAGCTTTAAAGAATCCTTAAAAGAAGTGACAAGAAACAAAGTCAACTTCATAAAGGCAACAACTCCCTTAGATTTGAATATGAACAAAATGAAATACTCCAGATTACATACATTTTACTATTAGAATCACTGAAGATGGACACAATTTTTTTAATGAATTAAAAACGTGTTGTTAAGGAAAGAGTAGAATATGGCATTGAATAGAAAGTTGATCTTATCTTTTTTAATTTTTGACAAGAACATATATTGGTACATTGTTTACATAGTGATCACATTCATCACAGTTATTTTATTACCTGTACATTATGTATCTTGGTTCTCCCCCTCTTCCCCACCCCTTCCTTCTGTTCCTTCCTTCCCTATTTACAGCAGGTTTATTCATATTTTTCCATTATTTCCCTTTCCCATTTCCTTCCTTTTTCCCCTTCCTGCTTTTCTCCCTTCTCTCTTCTAGTTCTCCTCTGTTTTGAATATTATCTTCCTTTTATATAGTATCTATTATACCTCTTTGTCCTTATTTACACTTATGGTTTCTCATATTAGAGAAACCATTTGATGTGTACTAATGAGTGTCTGATTTATTTCACTTAATAGTATGTTCTCAAGGTACATCCATTTACATACAAACGACTCTAGTTTATCCTTTTTTGTGGCGGTGTAGTACTCTATTGTGTAGAAAAACCACATCTTCTTTAGCCATTCCTTAGTTGTTGGGCATTTAGGTTGTTTCCAAGACTTAGCTATCACAAATTGTGTTGCTATGAACATGGTTGTGCATATATTCCTGTGGTATGATGATTTTAATTCTTCTGGGAAGATACCAAGCAGAGGGATAGCTGGTAACATCTAGTGGTAGTTTTTTGAGGAATCTCCGTACTGATTTCCACAGTGGCTGGACCAGGCTACATTCCCATCAACAATGGAGGAGGCTTCCTTTTTCCCCACAGCCCTGCCAGCATTTGTTATTGGTTGATTTTTTCATAAACACAGTTCTTTCTGGAGTGAGATGAAATCTTAATGTTGTTTTGATTTGCATCTCTCGAATGACTAGTGATGTTGAACACTTTTTCATATATTTATTTGCTATTTTTTATTTCTTCATCTGGAGAAATCTTTATTCATTTCAGATGTCCATTTTTGGACTGGGTCTCTAAATTTGGGAGGTTTGATTTGTTTTGAGTTCTTCGTATATTCTAGATGTTAGACCTTTGTCTGATGGATAGCTAGCAAAAATTTTTGCCCAGTCTGTGGGTTTTCACCTCACTCTATTGGTGATTTCTTTTGCTGTGCAAAAGCTTTTAATAGCATGTGGTCACAAGCACTGATCTTATCTTGATGCAAGCCCATTTTTCTGTGGTAAAGACTATTCTTGAATCTGACATTGTTTAATGGAAAAGTAACTATTATGAAGTTGGGGGTTGTTAAATATTTGAAGTTCTTTATCATGCATAATAATCATTTAGATTTTTTTCTGTTTTCATTTCTTTCCATGGAAATGGGCAAAAAAGTACATTTTCGACGATTTTCTCTAGTATAAGAAATAACGAAATAATCAAAATATTTTCTCTTACATTTATTCCACAATTATCCCATCTCTATAGCAGGACCCTGAAACATCTCGAAACACACTAAGTTGAGTTCGTTCTTCCCACAATGTACTATTGCTGAAGCTCTTTCTTCGCCATATTTCCCATTTCTGCTTTTCCCATCACTATTCCCATTACTATAATTATAATTACAGTATATTATTATAATTACATGTTATGTAATACTTAAGTATATGATAATATATAAAACATAGTATCATAATTATATAATAATTATAATAATGTAATGTTATATTGTTATAATTATTTTGTATGTAATTCATTATCTGCATCATTGCCAAATTAAATTCCTTAAGCGTGTTTCTGCGACATGGCCATCAAAGTTATGAAGACAAGCACTGTGTGGCAACTGAGCTTGCACTGTGCTCTCTGCGGTCTGTGTGACTTCAGCTTGCCCAGCTGGTGTTAAATGCACCTCTCAACCCAAGTGTAATCTGGAGACGATTCTGACCGTTCTCTTTTCTCCTTTCAGGACTTTCTCACCAGAGGCTTAGGTCTTCTTCCCTTTACTTCCTGCCATTCTGCTTTAAATATCTAAAGGGAGCACTTTCTTTTACATTTCAGCTTAAATTCTGTATTTTCATTGACATTTTCAGATAACAGGCCACACAGGTTTCTCCTCCTTTAACACTTGACTTATTGTGCACTGTGGATATGCTACAAGAATTATCTTGTATTTTTCCTATTTGCTAATGGTTTAAGCAAAAAAATTTCAGACCAATGATCCTCAAATTAAAATGTGCATGCCAGTCATTTGGGAAGCTCACTTTAAAAATGCATATTCTCACGTACCCTCTCAAAATTCTGATGAAGGTAGCTCTGGACTGTGCTCTACAATTACAGTTTCAGGTTTTTCTACATGGTAATTTACTCATTATTTGCAGGCTAAGTAAAATTTTAAATTACCTCCACTTTCTCCCTCAATTGGTTAATTAGTTGATAAACCTATTTTAATCACTTGATGGAGAATGTGTCGAGATCATCCAAATAGATATTAACTAATAAGTAGAAGTTATAGAAGAGTCTGAATGGTGTTATTAACATATAATTGGTAATGCAAATGAATTTAGAAGGGCTAGTGCACATCGTATGCTTTTATCGAATCTTGAAGATTCGATTTACCTTCTGATAGATTTACATTAATTTAATTCAACAGAATTACTGTTTGGTTCCAAGCATTGGGCTGGCATTGGAAAACACAGAACATTTTTGAGGAAAATTAACAAAGACCTTAATAAATGGATATATAGACCATATTCATAGACCAGAGATTCAATATTGTTATGATGTCATTTCCCCTCAAATAATCTAGAGACTCAAGGCAATGTCAATCCAAATTCCAGCAGACATCCATAAAAACTGGCAAGATGATTCTACAATTCATATTGAAATGCAGGATACCTAAATGAACTAAAACCATATTGGAAAATGATAATAAAGATGGAAGACATACACAGCCCAACCACAAGACTTGTAAATCTGTAATAATCAAAACACCATAGGAGTAGTGTAAAAATAAACAAATATATCAATAGAACGTAATAAAATACCCAGAAATAGTTTCACACATATGTATCTAATTGAGTTTTGACAAAGGCACCAAGAAAATTTTAGAGGAAAAAGAATAGTTTTTCAAAAGATGTTGGTGGAACAATTATATGTTGAGGAATATTTTGTGCAAATTAATCGTGTGCAAAGTAATAATCCTTATGGGGCACAATATTTAAAATTAACTTGAAATGCATCATAGACCTAACTATAAAATTTAAATCTAAAATTCCTAGGGGGAAATTTTGTGATCTTGACTTTCTTAGGTGCAATATCAGACGTAGCTAAGTGGGGATGGAAGAAAAGCCACTGGGAAGGGTCAGAAAGGAAGGATTAGAAATGGAAATGTAGGAACATTTGAGGAGTAATATATTCTTTATGTTAAGTGTGGCGATGGCATCTCAGGTGCATCACACTGTGTTAAGACATATCCAACTGTAGGGCTGGGGATTTAGCTCAGTGGTTAAAGCGCTTGCTTTGCAAGCACAAGGACCCGAGTTCGATCCCCAGCACCAAAAAAAAAACATATCCGACTGTGAACTTTACATTCTTTAATAAAGCTGATTCAAAGAGGGATCATTTAGAATCATTTTATATAAATAAATTATTTCCTGAATTATTAGTAGGCAAATTATGGTTATATATTTTATGTAGCAAAAGACTATTAAAGGAGACTTTCACTCCTTTTGTTTTCTCTTACATAACTTGATTTCTAACTAAGATATCTACTTCTATTTTTTAAAGGCCTCACCTAGGTATATGTTTTTCACAAAGAAAAAAATCTGCCTTTGCATTTTGGGAATGAACCAGGGATTTCAGACCAGCAAAAGAGCATGTCTGGTCGTTCTTTCTGCTTGTTCAACAAAGCTTGCCGCACATTGTAGAGAGAATTAAAAAATGTTTTCTATTAGGACAACCAGAATCAGCCAACACATAGCAATGATTTTTTTCGTATGCCGAGTAACTTAAAGAAAGATGCAAACCGTGTAGCAGGAAGCCTCTGCAAGATTTTTGTCTCCCGAAACCCCACCATGGGATTCGGCCCAGTTGCAGTGCAGTTCTGGCTTGGGGGAGAGAAAGAAAGAGAAGTTTTTACAAAGATTTTATAAGCTTTAAATTTTAGGCAGTCACTTCTCATCACAACAGCCACACACAATTTCTTGAGAGTAGGAGAAAAATAGAATACTTTCTAGAACAAAACAGCAAAGCTAATGTCAGCTTCACAACCAGAGTTTGTGCAGCATCTCAGTTCATCAGACCCTACATTGTTCTATTTTAATATAGTAGAGCAAAAAATAACCATAGGAAAAGAGATAGTATCAGGGATGGTCAAAGTGATTAGCTTGAACATTTGAAGAAAATGAAGAAATCTAATGCAGATGTTTGGCGTTCTAGCCAAGGATAGAAGGAACAAGCCTGCCAGTGTCTTCGACTAACAGATGATTACTATTAGGATGGATTATTAATATTCTTAAAAGAGTACAAATATATCATCACTTAATAATTGAGCTCATCTTGTTATGGAGATAAGCGGTTGGTCTTCTATATTACCCATGATGCAATGTTTTCCTCGCCTCTACCATGCATCTTGGCTTGCAGATAGCTGTTGTTATGGGGCAGGGGTAATAAGGACCACTCCTTAGCCCTCAGAAAATAATAGTTTGGGTGAGATGCATAAAAGTATGGCCCTAATATGAAAGGGTGGCAAAGGGGAAATATGCAGAAAAGGTAGAGAATTAATGAGACTCGCAACTCTGTGTTGCATTTATTGGCCCTCCAGTAGTCTCTGTAACAGATTGACTAAGTGGGCACTTAAAGCATTGTGCAAAACAAACAAACAAACAACACCCTCCTTCCCAATCTACAAGAAACTATATATATATATATATATAAAGAGACTATATAAATATATAAAGAAACTATATACGTAGTAATCTAAATACATGTATACATAGGTAATCTAGAAAGAAACTATATATATATTACTCCACATACGTGCATTTTGTTTCTTTTAAAAATAAGGTGCATTTCTTTGCTTATTGTCATTTTTATTTTGAACTGCACCATACTCTTTCAAATGTTTATGTTCTCTAGTGTTCTTAACCTTCTAGTTAGAAGCTAGTCCTGCAGGGGAGAAAAGAAGAGGGGAAATGAAAAAAAATTGAACCTAAAACAATAAAGTTAAAGTCGTCTAAAGAGTTAATTGAAAAGAAGGAAGCAAAATTGTATGGTTGGCAGAAACTACGGCAGAGGAGTCAACGTTGGGATTAGAAGCCACTAGGACTTTTTGGCTCTTCCAGTGGCTGATGCTCTTAGGGTTTCCAGTCGCCTTAAAATCTTATGCTTGATTTTACTTCGATTTAGTGACATCTGTGGAATAGCTGGCAAAAAATTTTCTCCATTCTATAGATTGTCTCTTCACTCTCTTGGTTGTTTTCTTTGCTGTGTGGAAGCATTTTAAATTGATATGATTACATTTGGTGATTCTGTACTAGCTCGTATGCTGTCGGGTTTCTGTTCAGAAAGTTCTTGCCCACCTATATGTTTCACCTATTCTGTCTTCCACCAAGTTAACTGTTTCTGTTTAAACGTTTAGATCTTCAACACATTTTGATTTTCATTTAGTACATGGGGAGAGATATGGGTTTAGATTCAGTCTTCTGCCTCTGGGTAGCCAGTTCGCGCAGTATCCTTCGCTGACAGTCCGGTCTTTCCTCCAGTGGGGGGTTTTAGGACTTCTGTCAAAGTTGAATAGCTGAGTATGCCGGGGGTTGTTTCTCTTTCCTCAATTCTGCTGCACTGATGCATATATCTGATTTTGTGCCAGGACTGTGCTGTTTTTAATCACTGTAGCTTTGTTATATAACTTCAAATCCACAATTGTGATGCTTCCTGCTTTGCTCTTGTTGCCTAAGATTGCTTTTGATACTCTGGGTTTCTTTTGATTCCATACGAATTTTAGTACTTTTTCTCCAGTTCTGTGAGAAATGCTGTTTGTATTTTGAGTGGATTGCATTAAATCTGTATAACAGTTTTAGAATTATGGTCATTTTGACTATGTTGGTTCTGTCTATCCAGGAACAGATGATATCCTCCCATTTCCTGACGTCATCTTCAATCTCCTTTTTCAGAGTACTTGAATTGTTGTTTTAATGTATATTTTCCTGGTGTTTGATAAAGTTCAGTTTTTTTGGTCATGTTTTGATAATTTGTTTTGCATTACCGGGCACTGACCCAGGGTTTTGCACTGGTCTACATCCCCAGCCTTTTTACTTTGAAGCAAGGTATTTCTGAGTCCTTTGGCTGGGCTCGAACTTGTACTCCTCCTGCCTCAGCCTTCCAGAGTGCTGGGATGAGAAATGTGTGTCACCTCACCCAACTTGAGTATGTATTTTATATAGTTATTGCCCACTTGGATATTCTCATGCATAGGATACCTGTCCAGCTTTTCTATCAATTTTATTTTGGAGTTTACTTCTTTATCCTTTTCTCCTTAACCTACTGAGTATAAGAATTCCGAATGAGTCATTGGTTGTATATATGTACTACAAATATGTTGCACTTCTATAAGGTAATGTATATGAGAGAGTTCCATAAGCCTTTCCCACTTGTTAGGGTACATATTATGCATAAACAGTTCAGTAGCTCTTGCTGCAGTTTTCATGTTCCTGTGCAGAAGCAGCTGTCGAGAATATGTGAAATACGTGGACGCGGCTGGAGTCCGCCCGTGACAGCTGGGTTCAGGTGACAGACCAGGGCAGAAAGGACAGAGAGGAGAGCAGGAAGGTAGACACAATTCGATTATTTCAGAATTATATTAACTGTCAAATGCACCAAATATTACAATTCAGTATTTTTTCTCTGTCCTGAGGAAAACCACAGAAGAACTAAGATTGTCAGATTAAAATGAACAGGTAATATATCTAAACTATAAGTATAAGCTGCAGAGAAGTTGGAAATAAAATAATCAAAAGTCATTCTAAGCAAATACCAAAATAAGAAAGCTTTTAGTGCTATGCTAATTACAGGTACAGTAGACTTTCAGGTCTACATGATAACTAAAAATAAATGGGGATATTTTGAATTGTGAAAGGTAAAATTCACCAGAAATATGTAACACTTCTAAATTTGGACATTGTTTCTAAACTTGTAAAACAAAATCAATGAAATTAAAAGGAGAAATACACTATCGATATATAAACATATACATGACACATATAAACAGCAGCTGATAAAATAGAGAAAATAATCAGCAAATATGTAGAAACTGAGAACTTGATAGTCTTACTGTGTGTGTGTGTGTGTGTGTGTGTGTGTGTAAAACACAGGGCTAGAACATACTACCCAGCACATGTATTATATATATTTCATTTAATCACATTTGGAATACAAATAAAACTACATGTAACTAGACTGTAAAGGAAGTCAGCATAAATTTTATAAGTGTTAATTCATACGAAGTACATAATCAGTGAAGCTGCTAGATTCCAATAACACAAATGAGAGGGCTGGGTGTGGCTCGGGGTAGAGCACTTGTCTAACGTGTATGACGCTAAAAGCGCACAGGATGCAGAAACAACACCAGGCTCATTCGACCATCTGATCTTTGACAAAGAGACCAAAAACATACACCAGCCATAAAAATAGGCTCATTAATAAATGGTGCCAGGCAAACTGGATACCCACATGCAGAAGAATGAATCTAGACCCATGTGTCTTACCATGTACAAAAATAAAATCAAGATAGATCAAAGACCTTAATATTAAAACAGAAATACTTAATCTGTTAGAATATATAAAAACAGGTAAAACTCTTGAAGACACAGGCTTGGGCAAGAACTTTCTGAACAGAACCCTGATGACACAAGAAATAACATCAAGAGTCTGCATGAAAGAATATCAAATGGAAAGGTTTCTGTCTAGCAAAAAAACATCCAAAAAAGTGGAGAGACAACATATAGAGTGGAAAAAAATTTTGCCAGCTATTCCTCAGACAGAAGACTAACACTTAAAATATGCAACAAACTCAAAAGAATTTGACCCCTTCAAAATAAAGAGCCAATCAAAAAAGGGTCAACTGAAATGAATAGATACTTCTCAGAAGAAGTACAAATGGCCAGTGAGTACATGCAAAAATGTCCAACATCTCTGGCCCTCAGAGAAAGGCGAATTAAAACAATACTGAGATTTCACCATACTCCAGAAAGAATGGCTATCATCAAGAAATCAAATAATGACAAATGCTGGCGAGGTTGCAGGGAAAAAGGAACCCTTCCACATTGTTGGTCAAAAGTGTAAACTAGCATAATCACGACTAAAGTCAGTATGAAGATTCTTTAAAAAGGAAAACTATCCAGCTATTGCCTTCTAGGTATCTTCTTGAAAGTGTTAAAGACATCATGTTACAGTAATACATGCATACCCATGTTTATAGCAGCACAATTTACAATCTCTAAACTGGAAAGTGGCCTATATGTACACCAACATATGGGCAGATAAGGAAAATGTGGTATTTATTCACAAGGGAGTACTACTCTGCTATAAAGGATAAACTTGAGTCATCTGTGGGAAATGGATGCACCTTGAGACCATAATGGTAAGTGAAATAAATTAGACACACAAATTTAAATATTACATGATTTTTCTTACATGAGAAACCCGTAATACAAATCATATCAAGAGCAAAATAAAATACAGCTAATAAGAAACGGGGAGATAGAGCTTTTTCAGATGGGAAGGTGACCAAGAGATGGAGGAAGGTGGGCGAAAAGAATCACAAAGAATTAAGCGGTGTTATGCACAGGTGCCAGCTCCCTGCTATGAATGCAGTCATTACATACTGAAAGCATGTACAAATAAAAAGTTTCAAAAACTGAAATCCTGAAATGATAAAAAATAAGTATATATTTCTGAATGACATGTGTCAAAGGAGAAATAATTATAAAAACTACAACATATTCTAAAATAAATAATCGTACAAACATGACATTGAAACTTGTGGGTTTCACGTAATGTGATGCTCAGAGGGGAAGCAATAGTCTCCAATGCATGTATTTGAAGAGAAGAGAATCTGAAAATTCATTTTATAGGCTTATAGCTCAAGAATTAAAAACCAGGGTACACTTAGAGAATGTAGAAGGAAGGAAAATATTAGAAAGTACCAGAAATTAATAAAATTTAAAAGAAATGTGCTCCACAAAAACCAGCGCTAATAACATTGATAGTTATTTGCAAGGCTGATTAAGAGAAAGAAAATAAAATGGAAGATAAAAATTATCAATATCATGATCCTACATTAAAAAGATAAAGGGACATTTTATGCAACTTTACATTAATGAATTTGAAAATGTGGAGGAAATGTATAAGAAATCTACATGCTCTATTTTCTGGTAAGAAAATTCACTCTGTAATAAAGCAGCAAAAAGCAGAAGAAAGGAAAAGAAAGGAAGGAAGGAAGGAAGGAAGGAAGGAAGGAAGGAAGGAAGGAAGGAAGGAAGACCCTCCCCATAAAGAAAATCCCAGGCTCAGAAGAACCCTTCAATAAAACTCTTTGATTAAGACTTTAAAACATTTGGTTAATACTCACTCATTAACACCTTAAACAAAATCTCAAGAGCAGAGAAAAAAAGGAAAACATCCAACTTATTTAATGAAGCCAGTGTGACATTGATACCAAACCGTGTCCAGGAAACTTAAAAAGAAAAAGAAATTAAAGTCCAGTTTGTCTCATATGCCTAAATGCAGACGTCTCCAAGAAAATAATAACAAATGTAGGTTTACTTTGGCCATGCAATGCTGCTTTTGCATATGAGAAATAACATACTTCAAAAGGCAAGAAAAAAGTACAACAGTCTTGGTAAATGCAGAGATGGCATTTTATAAATTCCAGTACAGCATCTATTTTTTACTTAAAAAATAAATCTTTGAGGAAAGTAGGTTCACTTGGGACTTCCTAAATCTCAAAAAAATCTGTAAGAGACACCTTGTTTTGTGATAAAACATACAAGGGCGAAGGGAGGAAGAAAGCCCGACAGTACTGTTTCTGCTCCCCACTTTCCGAGTTGTCTGCCCAGTGCCGTCTCCTGCCAACTACTTTATGCTCAGGACCTCCCGGTGGCTCCGGGCCCCTGACGTTACTTTCAGCGTTAGAAACAGTTCTCTTTTCTCTGCTTAGGCCTTCTGCCTATGTGACGTTGCTTCTTCTATGTGTCTTGTTGCTTCTTGTCTTCCATTTGAGTTTCTAATTGATATCAGTTCATACATACTACAAGTAAGTCGCTCCCTTCATGGATTTCATAATCAAACTCCATTGAAAACATCTGCATCATCACATGGCCGCCCACCGGGCATTCCCTTGGAAGGCAGAAAATTCGCAGACTACTACCCAGAAATTCACTCATAGGCATGGAGAAAATTTTGTACTGGTTTACCAAGAAGTATTAGAAGACCGTTCATGCCATCATGTAAGATGATACTTTTTTTGGCTCTGAGAAAATGACATTTAGATCCAGGGATTGTGGCACAGACCCAGAACATCAGCACTTTGGAGGCTGTGGCAGGAGGACCCTAAATTCAAGCCTGGGTGATTTAGTGGATTAGCCTGTCTCAAAACAAAACATAAAAAAGGATTGGAGATGTATCTCAGTGGAAAGAACTTGCAATCCCTAGGAGTACGAAAAAGGAGATAATTTGTAACGATAGAATGGGTTGATAAATCAGGGAAGATGAGCACAATAAAATATACAGTCGTGAAAATCAACAAAATAGAAAAACACATCACTACTTAAATAACTTGTAGATTCTTAATTTTTAGTGTATACATCTATTTGTGACAAAAAGTTCTTAAAGAAGGACAGAGATTGAATTTGGAATAGTGATTTGTGCTGAACGGGACAGGAAGCAGGACAGTGGGATGCAGAGAGAGACACAAGTAGATGTAAGCAGCATTTTATCTCTCGACTGGTGTGATAGCTTCACAGATAGTCATTATTTTATTGTTTAATGATATGTACATGCCTTATTTATACCATGTCTACATATGAAAAGATCAAGTGTTTTTATCACATATGAAAATAAATAGAGGGAAATGACTTACACTGTGGCTAGTCCCTTGCTGTGGAATGCAGAGGCAGCTACTTACCATGGTTCTTGGGTCCTTACCGTATCGGATAGGTGAGAACTATCTAAAAGACCCTAGTTGGTCGCTTCTGTTGATGACACAAAGGCACAATAAAAAAAGACAGAAAAACCTTGATGGAGCTCTTAGCAGTCTCTGTCATCAGAGTACCTTGCCATCATGTGACTGTGCTCCTTTTGGTTCCTATATATGACCTGCTCCAGTCCTCTGTGATTTGGTCATATGGGGTAAGCATTTGGCAACTTCCTGGGAGGGAAAGTATGGTGACTTGCAGCTTGCTCCATTTCCCCAGGACAAGGAGTGAGCTCACATAGCAAGTAATGGAGGTACAAACACCTGAAGAGATTACCTGCTGTGATTCAGACCTTCAGCATCTCAAAGGCCATGTGTTGAAGGCTTGTAGGGCTACTGGAAGGTGGGGCCCATGGGAGGAAGTTAGGGTGTCGGGGTGCACCTGCAGGTGATATTGGGAGTCTGGCCTCTTCTCATCTCTTTCATTTCCTGGCATCCATGAGGTAAGCAATTTCTCCCCCATATCCTTCCTACCATGATGTTCTGCCTCACCACAGTCCCCAAACAGCAGGGTCAAGGGACCATGGACTGAATCCTCTGAAACGATTAGTCAAAATACATGTTTCTCCCTTTCAGTTCTTTTTATCTCAGGTATTTTTTCAACGGATGAAAAGGTAACACACTAAAGGGCAGGTTGAATCTCTCAGTGTTACTACACTTTGCAATTTTAGAACGTTCCCACTTACTTTCAAAATATCTCTTGCGAATATAAAAGTGTTTTTGTTTTAAAATTTTATAGTATCTTATCTCTAGGGTGCACCAGTGTAACATTTGTTTTTTTCCTTCAGATCCTTCTGAATCATTTAATCTACAGCTGCAACTCATTATTTTGCTCAAGTCAAAATTCTGTAACTTTGTTTTTAGGCTAAATGGTTCATATGTGACTAAATAAACTTGAATCTAAACATTAAAATTTTGGTAGTTAGAATTTTCTTTGGTAGAAAAAAACACGTGTTCAGCATTGCTTTTGCAAATTAACTTTCGTGTCATTGACTCCAATCTGAAAACACCTTCAAAATAAAAAAAGAAAATAATTTATTTTTGTTATAATTATATTCTAGTTTTTCTTCATTGTAAGTATTGAATATCCTTGGGTTTGCAATTAGTAAAAATATTGTAGCTATTTGAGGAAAAATTAAATGGCATAAATAAATATTTATTTTTGAAAGTCTAACGTACTCTTGAATTTGCAGCATAATTAAGAATTTTAAAGTCACATAAATGTTAAGAATGCTCAGTGAAGAATACAAATCTGGAGATTTAAAAAAATCTCAAGCTTGAATGATTTTTCTTTGCTAACCACAATAAACAATGTTTGTCATTTAGGAAACTATTTTTACCTAAACTGGCTTTACCTGGTGGTAAATACTTCCCAACAGTGCAGATGACTAAAAATCTGCAGTGTATAACACTGATGAAGGATATAATCAGTTAAAAACTTTATCGAAGATGCAACTTTCAGGTTGTCCTTGTAAAAGCATTATAGCCTTCTTTAAAAAGAAACATAGAGCAGTGTGTAACGATGGGCAGAACTCTGAGCAGTACACCAGGCCCATTCAATGTGCAGCACAGTGCGCTTTAGAAATCTGTGTCAACGAGGCGCAGCCTTAGCTCTGTAATCCGAACTCTGAAGTGTGCTGCTGGACTCAATGGGGGGCAAGGGAGGTGCTGCAGATGTCAGCAAGGGTCTCCTCGGGTGCCTTAGCTTATCCCGAGGGCCCGCATGCTCAAATGATGGACTCATCTCCTGCTGTACCCAGCGCCGTGTTTGAGATCAAGGTAGAGTTGTAGCCTCAACACATATTCAGGCAAAAATTTTTAAATGCTGTACAACACCATCAGTCACACTCTGTATTACTCTTTGGAAGTAGCAAGGACATAACGATATTTTTGGACTCCACCAACAGTGTAATCTAGTGTATATATGTATTTAAGTGAGAGGCCTGTCCTGGCTTTCTTGGTCGACCTGCCGAAGTTGAGCACTCAGGGCCGAGTCTCTTCGGGACACTACGGCCAGTCCAGCCACGTTCCCTTGCATTCTGTCATTTATGGCAGTGAACAGAAATGTGGTAGTTCTGGGGATCGCGTCTGTCTCCCCACAACGAGTCTGGGGGTGAGTCTGAGCCGCTGCTTGGTGTTGGGCAGTCTACACACAGATGCACACCCATGGAGTCCTACTTAGTGGAACCACGCTGAAGCAATTTGCTAGGAATTATTCACCAGCTTTTATTTTATACCAATGAAGCAAAGTAAATAATAGATGAAAGGCATTGAGGCGTCTGGTGGCTCTTGATAAAATGGGCCATGTTGCTTAGAGACCTTCTTAAACTACCATGTTTATATATTATAAATGGAGCTATTTAGTGATGGCATCATCAAGGGATGGAAAAGTTATAAAAACTAGAAAAGTTAATAAAATCTCCTTGAAGGAAATCTCTGACAAAACAAACCTATAGAACTGTAATGAAATTAAATACCAGCGCCAATAGCAGTATGAAACTTGTGGTATGTTTATCAATACAGAAAAGCAACAGGAATTTTCTTTCTCATACATCTGGATGGTACTGAGAGGCTCGTGTTATGCTCGCATCCTGCTTTTTAATATTTGTCGAAGCACCATGAAAATCACCTTCTTTCTTGGAGAATGATTCTGTTTGAAAGGTGCTAATGCAGAGACTGCAGGCATGACTTCTTCATTCACCTGATTCCTCCTGGCCTGCTCTCAGTTGCCTTTGCACGAGGGAAACCTCAGTCTGAGAGCAAGGAGCCACCTGGCATAGGTGGGATTGAATCCATGAGCTGGCTAAATCGAAACAACGTGTCCCAAACAGTTGACAGGAGCCTTTGTGCACAGTCTGACTGTCCACCGTCGTCTCACTGTGCAGTTGAGGCAGATGGCAGTAGAATGAGGACACTGTGGACACAGCCACCTTCGGCAACACTGTCCACGGGGAAATTTGACCAGAAATTCCACACAATGACAGATCGTGGAACTAATGTTTGCAAGAAGCATATCTTTTCTCTATTTTATAATGTAACCAATGAAATTCTCATTTTTTATTAAAGAGGAAATTTTGAGGCTGCAAAGGGCACAGTTCTGCTGGTTCTTGTGATGTCCTCGGGTCACCTTTTCTTTTGTCCTGTTCCTTCTCCTCTGTTCAATCTTTGCTGTCCATGACTTTACCAGAGCTTCCATTCTGGCCAAACTCAAAATGTTTTAAATCATTCTGATGGGCTTTATGCTCTTGATTCTCAACATACATCTGCCTAAAAGCCCCTAACAGTAACCATATTCTATATGTCTGACAATATTTTAGGTCCTGGGAATAGAAATTGAATAAAACACACCCAAAATTCCTACCCTTGAGGAATTTAATTACACTACAAATATTAATTTACTCTCTCTTCCAATTAACAATCTATAACTTCAAAACAGGATCTTTGTCTTAATTATATTTGAATCTACATGAACAGGCACACTGTATACCCCATAGAAGGACCTCAATGATGATTTTCGAGTATTTGATGAATAACTTTAAATAGTTTCCAAAGGAAAATTTGAATCATGATAAAATATAATAGATGTCAAGAGGCAGGCTCCTTTTCAAAATCCTTGTTTCAAGTTTTTCTTTTTCTTTTATCATAACAAAATGAAATAGTTCAGTTATCTTGTACCCCATAGCAAGAATTACATTTTCTTTCTCTTCTCTCTCTCTTTCTCGCTCTCTTTCTTTCTTTCTTTCTCTTTTCTTTCTTTCTCTCTCTCTCTCTCCTTCCTTCCTTCTTTCCTTTCTTTGTTTCTTTCTTTCCATTATATGGTATTTTTCTCCTTTCCTGAGTGACTCAGGAATCGTGCTGTTATATCTAGGAAGTATAACTTACAAGCAGAGAAGGTATCAGGAAAATGATGAGGGAATGACTCCAGTTTGCCTGCCTTCACACTCTTTAATCCCAGGAAAGCCCATTTTAGACAGTCATGATATGCTTTTCCTCCACTGCCAAACATTCTTAATAATTTATAGTTGTATTAGCTTCATGTTACTATAATAAAATGTCTGAGGCAATTAACTTATAACAGAAAAAAATTTATTTTGACTCACTGTTATTGGAGGGTCTCGTCTAAGAGTCAGTGGCCTCATCTCTTTAGGCCTCTGACAGGAGCAGCACATAATACTGCAAGAATGTAAGGGAATAATTTGCTTGCCTCATGAGCTAGGAGCAGAGGGAAAGACAAAACAGGTAGAGACTAGGCTCCTGCGGTACCTTCAGGGGCACATCCGCCAAGCGTTTGTCACCAGGCTCACCTCCCAGAGGTTCACAGCATGTCCCAGGAGTACCCGGGAAGGACCAAGCCTTCCAAACACCGACCTTTCGGGAACATTCACTCACATTTAAATGGAAACATATTGTGTTTTTCTGTGTAATTTGACTTGATTCTCATGGATAAATGAAAATCTACATTTCTAGTAAAAGAACTTCAATTTATTGGGTATATAGTTTGGGCGATAAGAATTCTCTCTACCTCCCTGAAATCACAAAAGGTAAATGCTTAGTGCTTATGCTTCTGACCTGTTATTTGATTTCCATGTTCTCCTTTGGCAATTTTATTTTTTTCCCCTTGGCAATTTTAAATAGGAGTCATTGGTACTTTAAAAAGATAAGGAATTGAAAAAATATGCTTGTCTTCAGCCCTCACACACACACACACACACACACACACACACACACACACACATGAAGACTTAGAGGTTTGGATGGAATTGGCTTGGGGCCATCTGAAGAGAGAGGCTGGGCTGGCCATGGAAATGATCGCTCTCCTGTGAGCTTTCTAGGGAGACAGACATAGCTTTGATTTGCTGAAATGATTCTGAATACTTTAGAGGAGAAAGAGTACCTCTGCACAAAGCCACTGTGGGGTTATTGTCTCAAAGTTTCAGTCTATAATGCTTCTTCTATTCAGGACAGAATTGGTTGAAAGAAATGGCTATAAAATCCTTTTGGTGCTTTTATTTACTAATGCAGTTTTAGCCGTTCAATCTGAGCTGCAGCTGATGGACAAAAACAATTTTAGAGATCTCACCGTATGAAAGAATAGATACTAAAATCCTCCGTAAAGAAAATGGATGAAACTGGGATCATCATGTTAAGCAAAATAAGTCAGATTCAAAAAGACTAGTATTGCATCTTTTGCCTAATATGCAGAATCTAAAAAATAAAAAAGATGCATTAAAGTAGAAAGGAGACCATTATTGAACAAGAAGAAGGAAATAAGAGAGAGGATGAGAAAGGAGGGAAATAGAGGGTATGGATATGATTAAGTAAGTTATATGCATTTTGCAAATGCCACAATGAAAACCATAGTTTTAAAAATTTAGTATGCGCTAATAGAAGCCTTTACAAAAAGGAAAAATTCCTACCTATTGGGGTCCTGATACCGTTCCATTTTCTTTTGTGTTGAAAATTGTTCTTTATCTGTGGATTCTGTGGTTTTATTAGAAACAAGAACACCAATTTCAAATACTGAAAAGCAACATATAAACACTTTGTCTAGGCTCATTGGATACAATTTTGCAAAAGAACGTTGGTGTGAGGCCTGGAGTTGATTCTCTTGGTGCAGCCACTGTGTAATTGTTACAGAGAGGAAGGTTTCCTTAGCCTGGGGCTGGAAGAAAGAATTGGAGACAAGCATATATTACTCAATTATTCATTCAAACATTAGAATTTGAGTACCCTCCACATCTCTGGTAAATACTCAATGAGCTTCTGGATATTCAATGCTAAACAAAATAGAATCTTTTCTATTTTCATGAAGCTGATGGGGAGAAGACAGATGTAAAATGGAAAGAAAAAAGTGTCAAACATATTATAGAAGTGCTGTGTAAAAATACAAGTGTAAAAAACAGTTATAGTTGAAGGTTCTAATTTATGTTGAGATTATATAAATGTGATGAAGGAAACCTCTCACTTGAAACCCCTGAATGACTTCTTGTGATGTTTAAAACTAAGTTCTAAGTGTTTCTCAACACGGACGAGTCTTAAGGGACCTCTCTGCAGTCTACCTGTCCAGCCTCCATTTGCGACCACCTTCCCCTTTGCTCACGCATTTATCCACAGGGATCTTTCTCTATGACTCAGGAGTCTAAGCTGGTTTTTGCTTCAGGACTTTTGCTCCCTGCCTGGAATATTCTTTTTGAATCTTTTCATGGATGGTGTCTTGAGCGTTCCAGACCAAATATATGCCTTTCAAAAGATCATACCTTAGCAACCAATTAATTTGCCCTTAGCTCCACCCTTATTCTCACTGTCACCTGTTTGATTTTCTTCGTAGATCCCAGTACTGAGAGCCTACCTCCTAAGGTTTCTATAGCTTTCCATGGTGCTGGCCAAGGGACTAAGCCTTTACCCCTTGGACCTCTAGGGTACGTGTAAGCAGACTATAGCAGTTTGCTTAAAGTTTCTCCCCCTGCTTGAGTCAGTGATCAGGTGGGGAGGGGACTGAGCTTTTCTGTTGGGTGTCTATCGAGAAACTCCTTGCCGATCACATACACAGATTTCAAGAAGATACAATTTAGTAGACAGGAACACTATAGCTAAATTCACTTCACTTACGGGAAAACAAAAACCTCGGAAACAAGCTGCAAAGTTACAGCTCAGTTGAGGCATATTAAAATCGCACTTTTTCAAAGAGAGTACATATTCTTACTCTAAAACATCTGCAAGTGGCCAATTTTCAAGTTTTGGTCTATTTTTGCCAGAATATAGAGGAATGAGTTGCTTTAAAGTTCTATTCAAACTGACAGAAAAATTCCTGATGTTCCACCATGAGTCAGGTGTACATTTGTCTCTAAAAAAAAAAAAAAAATCTTAATTCTTTATGTTACAATTGATATTAAGCAACAATAGTGTTGTTTTATTTTCTGAAGCATTTATGTTAGTAGTCCTTTATTTAGTACTACATAAAAGTAGCTAAACTATACTCGTTAACATTTTTCTGAAATGCCAGCACATCTGTGGTGGATGTGTAACTTGTTAATGCCAAAACAAAGAAACTTATTTTGGAAGAGTAATCTCCTGGTCCTCCCACATACTGAGAGTCTTACTTCAGGCTATCATTGCATGTTTAGAGACGGAAGAAGAGATAGCGAGTCAACCACTGCAAAGAATGAGAATAACAGTCACTCATCCAAATCAAAACACAAAATGTGGAGGAAATCCTTTATACTTCAAAATCTTAATGTGTACTTTGTCACATCTGTTTGATTGACTGCTACAAGGAAATTACCCCCTGGAGGGTATTACCTTACCGATTCTGCAACTTGTTTAATAGGGAAACTAGCAATGTCTACTTCACGTTGTGTGCAGGAGAATCTTTCTCTAGATTCTCTCCTTGGGGTTCTTTACCACCAAAAGAGCCTCTCCCAGAGGGGATGACCCCGATTCCCAGCTTCAAGCAACCGCGTCCCTGAGGACACTCTTGGTGCAGCCCTGAGAGGCAGAGCCGCGGTCCTGTTCATCACGCCGGGCGGCCGCCTGTCTGGACCCGGAGGACGTGGCTCTGTGAGGATGAAGCGTCTCTCCATGCTGTCCATTCTGTGTTTGCAGGGGGAGATGGAGAGAGGTTGAGAGGTACTGAGGAGGCGTAACACAATGCTACGGATGATTCTCCATGTGAAAAACACATTCATTCCATTGGGGATACCAGCAGCTGGCTTTATTCTCATTTGCTTTTTATTTATCAAAGAGCTCGGTTATATAGTGAAAAGAAATTACCTTCCCTTACCACAGGGTAGTATAGTGTCTGCCTTTCTGCCTTCTAACTGCAAACGTGTTTGACATCTCCCCCAGTAAGATTTTACCAATAATAACAATGGGCAGTCAGGTAAATGGATTCTCTCCTGTCCCTTCTCCAGCTAGCATCCGTTTTCTCCTTAAAACTCAACAAGGTACAGTCAGCTGAAGAATATGTCTTACTGCTGATAATTCTGATCCCTCAAGTTACCAGAGAAATGCTGCTTGAGTTTGTATCTGAATGTCCCCAGAGCTGCGTGTCAGAGGCTGGGTGTCCGATGCCGCTAGGAAGAGGCGGAGCCTTTCAGGGCGGGCTTAGTGGGAGGTCTTCAGGTCACCAGGAGTGCGTGCTTGAAGGGGACTGTGGTTCCTCAGCCTGCTGCTGTTTCTCTTTTTTGCTTTTTGACTATAAGATAAGGAGTGTTGTTCCTTCATGTGCTCCTGGCCGTCGCCATCCTGCACCTCCATCAGAGGTGTAAAAGTAATAGTTCCACCTGACCACGGAAAGTAACCTCTAAAACTGTGAGCCAGAATAAACCTTTGCTCTTTATATGTTCAGGTATAGGGGTGGAAAGCTGACCAGCAGATGCTATAGCAGTCTATTTTGCTTCTTCTTCATAAGTAAAAGACATGTTAAGTCATGAAAGCATATACTTAGTTGGTGTGACAGACCCAACAGATGAGGAAAATCCTTCTCAATTTCAGCACATAAAAATTAAAAATAAAACACCACATCAAAAATAACAAATTATGAAATATATACTATAAGTCTAAATAAAGGGGAATCATTTGGTAAATAAATGTGCACGGAATTAAAATCAGGGCAAAAAATTCGATGGGAAGTGAGGGCCTGATGAAGGACTCAGGAGTAGGAGTGGGCCCTGCATCTGCAGATGGCCCACGGGAAGAAATCAGTGAAACCAACAAGGGTCAGAAAGCACAATAGAGGGGAGCATCTGAATGCATAAATACTGCACATGGAGACATCCGAAAGATCGGAGAGGCATCAGCTAGCAATACATAGAAGACCAGGGAACTCTGGAAACAAACCAGAAAGGAAATTTGAAGAATAAGAAAATTACAGAAAATGAAGTTTTAATAACACAACCGAAAGACTGAACAGTATAATCAGTGAAGTGATTAAAAGAGTGATGAGGAAAAGCACAGAAATTAAGTACAGAGAGATATAGGGATGCAAATTATGAAATCGATGGAGAATAAAATAGAATGATCCCAATCAACGTATGCTGGTAAAATTCCAGAAAATAAATGAGATTAGGAAGAAGTGTAGGGTTAAAAGAGGCAACTCGGAACATTCTCAATTTGAAGTTGAAGGAGTGCATCAAGACCTAACAAGCAAAAGAAAAATCAATTACACCCAGAAAAGTGACAACAAAATCACAGCCTATCAAATAAAGAGTGAAAGACTAGATTTATCAGACAGAATATATAACTTATAAAGGCACGAACTGGCCGCAGTTTTCTTGGCTTCAGCAAATGGTACAGACCGAGCATTTTTAATATTCTCATGCAAAACCCAAGTTGGCTTATACGTCCCGGATTTAACCTGAGAGTGAAGGTGAAATTAAGGTCTTTTCAGTCATGTGAGGGCTGAGAGGGCGTGTGTTAGAGGGACACATTTTATTATTTCAGGAATCATCTGCCATTGGTGCTAGTGTCACTGCAAGTTTAAACTCTTGGTGGTAGATGCCAAATAACAAAAGAGCAGCTGGGGCTGCACTTGGTGGATTGAGATGACCACCATTCTTCCCTCTTTTTGATGTTCCTAACCGAGTGAGGATGCGAAAGGAGCTCAGACACACTCCCCAGGCCGTCTGCGGTTAGAGTCCAGCAGGGATTCAGGAAGCAGCGCATGACTCACGCGGGAGATGGACTCGCTCCTGCTTCTGCCGCTTCTCTTGGTCTGCGAAGTGGCGGGATTTTCTTACCCTTGCTGGAGTTTCAGCAAGAGGCCGCAGGGAGCTTGCTGCACATTTTCCTGCATTCAGAAGCAGTGTGGAGAGAGAAGATCTCGTTTTTCCTCTGGGGACTGGAGCAATAAGACTTGGATGTGGAGGTTGTGATGAGACAGACTTAACAGTTTTTCCTTCGTGGCAGCTCCTTGCATATAATTTTTTTTTTTCTTTTTGTAATGACGGATGATAGCTGTGAAAGGGCAGTTTTGAAGAAAGTCACTTTCTAGTTATATAAGAAGAGGGGGGTGAAAGCCTCGCAAGCTAGTTTGGGTCTTTGCTTGAGTAGAAACAGAAATTAAAAAGCACAATTTACAAGGGAAAAATCTTTAATTGGAAAGTTATGGAAGAGAAGAAAGAACTCCTCCATGTTAAGTAGCTGGAGCAAGTGCTCTGTGCTGTAGGGCTCGGACTGCCCACCTGCGAAGACTTGATCGTGAGCTCGGTCTGGGGCCTCGCGGCTGAGGGACACTTCTGTTTCCAGGAAAGGGAGCTCTGCCCGTGGTGGTCTCAGTTCTGTGGGGCTCCACCCTTCCTGGGATCCTAGTGACCATGGGTTTGAGACAATGGCGGAGACTCCCAGGGGTGTCCCTGGAACCCTGCCGTCCTAGTGTCCTCAGTCTTAAGGGGTGAGGCCATCTAAATGCAGGGCTAATCAACTCTGCCCGCCAGCTCCCAGACAGCCCCTCCCTCAATGATCTATATACCTTTATGCAGCGCCGCGGAGCCGAGAGGGATTTGACCCAAGATTTGCAGTAACAAAGGATGCAAAGGGAAGGTGAAGCTTTAATTCCATTTTAGGTGCCTGTTGAGCATCTGTAGGTCCAAGTGAACGGTCAGAATCATAGCAAAAATGGCTTTTACATTCTCGACTATCTCAGAAGAAAATACAAATCATCATTGTAATGAGTAGCAGCTAAGGGCCCAGAATTCTGCCTGTTCCCCAGGCCTGTGGTGGTCCCCGACTATGTCCTGAGAGCATTAATGGTGTATCTTCAATGCCCTGCTCAGATCCCCTTTATTCGCTGGCACATTCATGGCCCAGCTGCTACGAATGTTGGCTACAAGCGACTCACAGCTGCTCTCCCTTTTGACAGAAATGCCTTGACATGATGGTGCCCAGGTGTCCTGGTTCCTATCCTTTTGCTAATAACACAATACCACAGACTAGATAAGTTACAAAGAAAAGTGCTTTATTGCGGCTCGTGTTTCTGGACCAAGGCTGGGGCAGTATCTGGTGAAGCCCTCTGGCTGGCCAAGTCCAAAGATGTTACAGTACATCACACGGTTAGACGCAGGGAATGTGTAGGAGACCCAGGCGGAGTGGCTTTTATAACAGACTCCACTCTAGAGACAGCCCATTTAACCGTATCTATAAATAGATTAATCCACTCACAAGGCTGAGCTCTAACCACCTTTTGAATATCCTACCTGGTCCTACCTCTTACTATCTCATAAAGAGGATTCAAGTTGCACATGGATTTGGGGCAGAACAAGCCATATTTAAACCATAACATTAGATCACCCAAAAAGTTGTACACCAGCCCTCCTCGAGGCTTACCAGCTGCATAAAACCATTTGTGTTTAGAGATTTCCCGCGAGATCAGGCTTAAACCAGTCTCCAGCTGAAACACATTTTCACTTAGCGTGTGTTTCACCAAGAACCTGCTTTCTTTCTCCTCCTCCTGAAGGCACTCCTTGATAAATATGGGACAAGAGTCCCCTGTCAGGCTCTGCTTCCGGGGAGCCACACTTAGGAGGGTTGCGCCAGAGTGGGCCTGGACGCAGACTTGGCTGGATTGCAGGAAGATCCCGGCACTGGTGCCTACTGGAATGCTGATGGGCCTCAGCATGGAGCACCAGGAAGATGGCTGAGACTCTTGCTGGCGGTAAACTAAGGTGGCACGCAGGTAAAGAGGAAGCACTCAATGGTACGGTGTCCTGAGCATTAGAGAGTGTTGGAGGAAACAGCAGCCATAAGGACTTACGGAATCGGATGTCTACCCCAACTCCAATGAGTTTTTGAAAAGAAAAGTGGCAGGCTTAGATTTATTTAAAAATTTGAAGTTTAATGTGACATTCAGTGGACCCCTGACAGTTTTTCAAGAGACCTATTTCAAGGAACTTCACCTTTCTCAGCCGGAGGACTAACGGAGCTGATGATGTTGGCATAGGACTTCCCGTGAGAAGTAGAAGGGACCACAAAGGAGCAGGATTTTCTGCCTCGGTAAGTCTGCCAGTGCTCGGGTTTGGGTCTGGAAGGTCCCCCAAAAGGCCTTTTCATGAAGGATTAGTCTCCAGCATGGCGCTCTTGGGAGACGGTGGAAACTTTAAGAAATGGGGCCTAGTAGGGGTCTTCAGGTCATTACAGTCACGTTGGCTCACACTTATTTCTCTGAATATATAGCTATAGTTTTTCAATATATGATTTCGTGGCAGTGGTCATGATTACAATTAGGAGTCTCACTATAATTTTAGATGAGGCATTTGAATGAAAAAGTAAAAATATGATAAGAGTGTTGAGATTGTTGATTTTTTTCTATGATTGGTAACACTGAAGTTTCTTCCAAAGAAACTGAATTTTTACTCAAAAAACTATTTTTGTCATTTTAGAAAATCACGATGGTAACTAATTGTTATTTATTCTAATTCATTGTATTATTCATATGTAATTGAATAGTCTATAGCTATTTGACTTTCTTTGTATCTTAAAATATATAAATTCTTTAATTTTTAACCAAATATTATAGATAATCTCAAATTTATGACATCACTTTGGTTCGGCCAAATCTTTCTTCAAATATACTGAGTGTCCTACTTTTTAAAAGTATCAATGAAATGGCATTGGAAAGAAAATTTTCTCTAAAGTATCAAATAAATCTCCACCCCTTCTGAGGCGTCTTCCCAGCCGTATGTAGTGAAATTACCTTTTAGGAAAATTCCATGAGTGGACTAATTTCAGGAGAAGCTGTACCTTTCTCAGGAGATTGGCTTTTATTTGCTTTTTGAGTGCTGGGGATTGAACTCAGGGCCTCGGGCTTGCCAGGCAAGGGCTCCACCACTCGAGCTAAATCCCCGGGTCTCCGTACTATTGTTTTTAAGGTAATGAGTGAGTGAAGAGGGATGATTCTGCTGGGCTGGAACGTCAATACCAGGGCAGCAGTGAGAACATGAGCTCCCGAGCTGCGCTGAGGGGGGGCCTTTGTACTGCACAAAGTCAGGCCCGATTCTGCTGTAAAGTGGCTCATCAACACTGCTTTATTTCCAATCCAGATAATTATTCAGCAGAACCACTGATCTCTTAGTCAGTGTGTCTAAACATTTGTCTTGGGGTCTTTATTTCATTTTATGCCCAGAATGTAACATATTGAAAATACAAAATTATTATTTGAGATAGTTTAATGTGTGTGTTTTAATCAGTTTTCAAAGCTAGTAAGTATCTCTCCTTTGCGTATACAAGATTTCATTGTTTATCATGCACTCCCCTAAAGGCTGAATATAATTTTAGAACTTGATAATTTCACCATATTGAAGTAAATGAGGGATCTTCAATACGTTTGCGAAATGTAACTAAATTCACATCTGAACTGGTACAGTGTTTTGACAGCTTTACCCTCCTTGATTAAATTTCCTGCTAAACCTGCAAAAAACTTGGGGGAATTGAAGTGGCAAAATGGTTCAGTGAAATCATAAACCTTGGTGGTTAGAATATGCTTTATCATTTAATGGTTATCTTTAAAAGCAATAATAATAGAAATCTTTGCTATGTCGTAGAATATGGGAAACTTTAGGCAAGTGTTTCCTGTGCTAAGAATCGTCCTCTACAAACTGCAGCCCCAGCAGCAAGGCAGCAGAATGCGGCACTTCCCCTTTGTTATTTCCACTGCGTCCCTGGAAACTGAACGCGGAATATCTTTTACTCTATCTTTGTTGTATTCTGTTCCCTGAAAATCACTGGCTCCTTGTAATCTGTGTTGCATAAGTTCTCAGAATTGGTGAGAGAAGAACAGACTTAGCTTATCTGGAGGGATTATTTCATGCAGAACCTTGTTTCTTTAAATACCATCAGAGATTAAAAGCGAACATCATACGCTTCCCTTAACCAAAGGTCACATCATTGCCGCAGGAAGACCTTAGATTCCAACTTTTGAAAGGGTTTCATGTCAGTTTCTTCCAAAGCCAGAAAAGGTATAATCTTACAGCAATTGCATTGCATTTATTCCTTTGATTTTGCAATAAAAGTGCAAACCAACTTAGCATATGCTTTCCAAATTCCTTATGTTTATCATAGGATGATGCACCATAAGGATTTGCTCAATATAAAATTATACAATATATTGGATGGTTTGGTTGGCACACATATCACTCGCAAACACTTAAGAAAGATAAAAGGCCACACCATACCTTAACTACGAGATAGGTACCTGTAAAACTGCACAATCGTCTCGTACATGTGGGATCTTTCCTTAGACTGCCCCTGTGAGTTGGTCTGAGACGGCACTATAGGCAGAGCGCGCCGGGATCTCATCCTAGAATCTCAGCCCACCAGCCTACGAGAGCGGAAGGCCAGCGTGCATCTGTGTGCATGTCAAATGCAGGTCTTGCTTTTGTTTTTGTTTTGAAGTAGCGGGGCCTGAATCCAGGGCTTTCACACATTTTGTTTTGAGACAGGGTCTCTCTACATTGCCCAGGCAGGACCCCAATTTGTCCTCCTCCTCCCTCAGTCTCCCAAGTGCTGGCATTACAAGCATGTACCACCACACCCAGCTCAGATGCAGGTTTTAGAGATTAAAAAGGATCGTGGCCCGGTACGTATTATGTGTGAATTCCTCATCACGAATGCATTTATTATGTATCACAAACCTACACCAACAAAAGACACTTGCAGATTAGGCAATCTGATAAGTTGAAGCTGATGAAATGAAATCCCTGGAAGCCGAAGTGCTTCCATAAAGACTGTGCTGTTGTTTGTTATCTTGAGAAAACCTGGACGCAGGCCCATTGCAGTTTTAACTAGTAAACCTCAGGAACAGTTTTGTGAGTGCCAACCTTGTAGGGGATTTGGCTCTAACTCCCCCAGTGCCATTAATAGCTCATTGACTTGGCACCAAATCGCCCTGAATTTCATTTTCTTATCTGAAAACTGAGAGATTTAGATAGACTAGTTGATTTCCCTCTAAGTCTCATTTCTTACTTCATAGCAGGTTATTCGATTCCCCACAAACCGAACTGAGCATAAATTATCATTTTTTTGCACTTCAAACTCTCTACTGTGCAACAAACTCTGTGGTTCCAAATTTTCGTGGTTCTCCTATGCCTCTATTCCTTCTATCATTTTTATATTATCTTTTCTCTTCCTTCCCTTTAAATCTAGGCATTTCCCACATAATCATAAACTCCAGTTTTTCACTGATTACGTGCTTTACCTTCTCCAGCAAGAGATGTGTTTTATTGCCTGCTCTGTGTCTTACTGAATGTCAGTTCAAACCAGCATATCCAACAAGATTTTATTACCTTTGGTTTTAAAACGCAAGTCTCCTCCTGTTTGTTAATGTCACCATCAGTCACCCAAGTTGTTCTTGTGGTTACCTTGATTCCTGACCCACTCTCACTGTTACTAGCCAATCAGTGAAGTCTCGAGTGGTTCGCCTTTCCCTTCCCCCTCCCAGGTTAACATTGCTCCACCCCCTTCTCCTTGCCCAGGGTCTTGCTCTTCTCAAGTTTCTCAGAAGTACAGCCCTGCAGGGTGATGTTCCAACCATACATTCTGACCACCTCTCTCTTGGGTATGAAGGCTTTTGTTGACTTCTGGGGGGTTATAGTGTGGTACCCAGCTATAGATCCTTGCTGATTTTCGGAATCTTGGTTGGTTGCAGCTATATTGACTGCGAATTTTGATTATAAGTGGAATAAATAGTATATCTAATGCATATACGTGACTACTTTTCAAAAGGATGCAGATAATAATTTCTTACATTTTAGTCTCGAGTAGTTCTTTGATATTGTATACTTTTAAAATCACTTAAGTGTAGTTTATTTTAGGGTTTTCTGGTGCTGCAGATTCTATGAGTTTTGACAAATTAATAATGACCCATGTGCACCATTGTAGTATCACCCAGAAGGGTTTCGCTGGCCTAAAATTCCTCTGTGTTTTGTCCATTCCTCTTTTCCTCTTCCCCTGCCCTTGACAACCAGCAATATTTTTTGCTCCCTTCATAGTTTTGCTTTTTTCCAGAAGGGAAGGTTGGGGTCTTAGAGTATGTAGCTTTTTAGAGAGACTTCCTTAACTTAGTAATGTGCATTTAGGTTGCCTCTGTGTCTTCTCATGGCTTTGATGATGCCTTTCATTTTAGTGCTGAGTAATCATTATCTGGACGTACCGTGTATCCAATCACCATGGAAAAGCGTCTCCATTTCTTCTGCTTTGTTCATTTATAAATGAAACTGCTATAAATGTTCACATGAAGGTTTTTGGATGAATATAAATTTTCAACTTATTTGGGTAAATAGTAAGGAATACAATGGACCGTAGTGTAAAAGTAGGTTTAATTTTATAAGAACCTGCAAAACTGTCTCCCAAAGCAGCTGTACTGTTTTTCATTTCACCAACAATGGCTGAGAGTTCCTTTACTCCACACCTCCCCCTAGGTCAGTGTTCACACTTGGCACGAGAGAAAATGAAGACTGTGTTGTAGCCATCTCCGGAATGTGAGTTCCTGATTCTAGGTTTTCAAATGCTAACAGCCTCCAGTCTAATTTAAAACTTATATGTCCACTTATTTAGCTCACATGGCAAAAGGAAATCATTTTAAAGTTGAGTAAGTAAAGCAAAAAGTCATTTTAGGAAACATAATACTTATATTAAGGCCATATCAGCATAGATTAGAAACATGTGCAGTCACATGAAATAAACCCAAACTTTACTTCTTTAACTCTGATGCCATCAATTATTTTGAATCCCAAATAAAATTTTCAAGTTCATGTCTGGTAGTATTCACTTTTAATTATCACAATGATCACCAAGGTTTAGTCAATGTGGTCTTGTGATTATATCTGGTGACTCTTGACTGGGAAGAAGGGTGAAAGACAGAACAAATGTTGCATTCTGGAGCGGTCATGAAATAGACCTTGGAGAAGCTGAAGGAGTCCCCTGGAAGTAACACATTCTTGGCTTTCCGGGCCTGCTAAGGCCTGGGGGAGAGGACACTGGCGAGCCCACCTAGTCTCACAATCTGACTCTCTGGTTTCTTTTCAGAATTTTACTTTCCCCTTCCACTTAAGCCACCTCTCATCATCTAAAGTCTAGCCCAAACTGTACACGTCTGTTACTTCTTTATAAACTATAGTCTGCATGTCCTACTTGAAAAATTTTGTTCCTCTGTCTAGATCAACCTGTGCCCTTTTCACGACTGTCAGTGGAGGATGTTTTGTCCTTTACAGGACAGTTCACTTCCCCCTTCGCATGAAGCTATCCTGGGTTTCCCAGTGAGAATGAATCCTTTTCCCAAAGCCTGACTTCTCATGGACTAACAGTTAACAAATAAAAATTAGATATATTTTGCTATACAATGTGATATTTCATATATTTATATAGTGTGAAATAATTACTACTGGTACAATCAACATGGTGAACATATCACCTCACATATAGTTATATCTTAGTATGTATGTGTGGAACACTTAAGATCTACTATCTAAGCAAATGTATCTTTGAGTATAAGATACATTATTATTCACTGTAGTCACCATGCTGTCCATTAGCTTTCTAGAACGTATTCATCCCGTCCAACTGAAATCTGTCCCCTTTGACCACCATCTCCCCATTTCCTCCACGTACCTGGCAACCACGGTTCTATTCTCTGCTTCTGTGAATTCTACTTTTTAAGCTTCCATACATCCACAAGGTCATGCAGTCTTTATCTTTCTGTTCATGGCTTATTTTACATAGAAATAATGCCCTCCGGGTTCATCCATGATGTTGCAATGACAACATTTCTCTCTTTTTAAGGGATGAATATTATTCTAGAGTGTGTGTGTAGCACTTCATTTATTCATATATTCATTCATCTATCAGTACACACTCTGGTTGATTCCATATCTCAGCTATTATGAATAATGTTGTAATGAACACATCTTTTCAAGACATTATTTCATTTTTGGTGACTCTATTTCCAGAAATGGGGTTGCTGGATCATTCGGTAACTCTATTTTTAATCTTTTAGTAACCTCTCTACTGTTTTCAGTAACAAGTGTTACAAATTTACTTTCTTGGCTATAATGTTCAAGGGTTCCCTTTTCATCTTCATCACCACTTATATTCTTTTCCTTTTGGTGGTAACCAATCTAGTAAGTGTCTCATAATATTTCATTGTCATTTGGATTTTCATTGTGGTGATCAGTGATGTTGCGCATCTTTCACATGCCCATTAGGAAGACCCAATCTGTTCTTTATGTCTTCATAGCTCGACTTCTGTGTTTGCATTCTAGCATGCATTATATTATCATTGTTTTCCCCTCCTCATCTTCTGTCCTTGAATTTGTGTTCCTGAAGGACAGCGTCTG